>WBMZ01017115.1:0-45185 GCA_013400975.1 Atrichornis clamosus | reverse complement strand
CTCGCCCCGCACCCGCCGCTCCCCGCACCCTCGCCCCGCACCCGGCGCTGCCCGGACCCGGCGCTGCCCCGGCGGCGCTGCCCCGTGGCTCCCAGACAGCGGGGGGAACGCGGGGCTGCGGATTATTGCAGACTAAGCAGTCTGGCGCTGCAGCAGCGTGCGGGGGGAGGCGGGCGGGCAGGGGGAGTGTGTATGCGTGCGTGTGAGTGTGAGTGTGTGTGAGTGTGTGTGTGTGTGTGTGTGTGTAAGGGGGGATGGAGCTGGCCGCTGGCCAGCTACCATCAGAATTAGCTCATTGTTCAATATAACCAGCGCTGGCAAGCAAAACCCAGCCCGAGCGGGGGGGGGGTTGGGGGGAAGAGAGAGAGACTTTCCCCCAGCCACCCCCACCCCTTTTTTTCTTTTTTTTTTCTCCGAGGCTGCACTTTGGAAGAGGTGCAGTCATTCTTACCCACACCCCCTACCCTCTCTCCACTCCCCCAACTATAAATTCCCTTCTGTAGCATGCTGCCCTTTTGTAATCCACATTTGTGTTTCAGATCATGTAGAAAGGACAGAAAGTGAGCAGGGAGCGGGGGCTTTTGTCTGTAAGTATATGCAATTCCAATCCACAGAATTTTATTTTTTTTAATTAATCCCCTTTCTCTCTCTCCCTCTCTCTCCCTCCCTCTCCCCGCTTTCCCCTTTCCTCTCTCTGTGTTTCTCTGTTTCTTTTCATGTCTTTTTGATTTCTTTTTCTCCTTAGCCGGACTTTACTGCAGCTTGGCTTTCCCTCTCTCGGTGCACATTTCCAAACAGGCTTTTAAAAAAAATATGAGAAATCGTGCAGTATATGTATCTAACTCTTTGTCTTTGTGCTTTAAGACTGGATTTCTAGGCTGAGGATTTTTCTGCACACATGCAAGGGTAGATGAGAAGTGATTTTCTAAAATGTTTTTTCCTTTTTCTAGCTTTTACACTCTGCAAACACCAAAACGCATTTTTTAACCTAATGCACTTGGCTTTGTTAGCATGCATGCAAGGCTCTAGGATAGGTTTATCATCTCCTTTCTTCTCCCTTGTAAAACGAATCTCCCTCTTCTCCACCCTGACACTGGATTCCTCTCAGGCTGCTGGGGTTTATTTTTAGAAAGCAGTCATTCTTGCAACAGCCTTCTGCATTTTTGCATGTGCAGCAGTTAAATTTTGGGTGGTTCTTTTGAGAAAAAAAAAAACCAAAACAAACCATATTTTGCTGAACATGTAGTGATGTGCTGCTTTTTTCAAACATTTCTGTGTATGTTTATAGATATATGAATTTGCAGTTTTAAATCCAATATGTATGTGTGTTTGTGTAAACATATGACTCATACCTAATTATATTTCATACATACACACTATAGGTAAGAAATATGTAATCAATAGAAGAGAACTTTAATTTTTGTCACTATAAGAAAGCTGATAAAGGAGGTATGCTACAATTCAGTCCATTAAGAGAGTGATAATTTAAGGTAAATGAGGTAGGACCTACTCTTCTTTTTTTCTCTCTCTGTTTAAAATAGGGGTATGTGTGGAATAGAGAGAGGGAGAAACTGGAGGTTATGTAATGCAGTGCCATTTCCAAAAATACCTACTCTCTGGGCCGTTACATTGTGTTGTGCTTGTTCCTTGATTGCAAAAACCCACACTTTGTAGTATGCCTGGGAACAATGGACCACAATTACAGTAAACATGGAGTGACAGCTTTTTGTCCTCTTGACTGATTTTTACCTGTGTTAACCCTTACGTATAGTGCTCTTCAGAAAAGTACCAAATGCTAAGAATAGCAAGGGGTTCTGCAAATTCAGGTACCAGGGATTCCTTTGTCCTATATTTAAGCCCACAGACCACTGAAGTGCAGAGATGCATGATATATAAGGATACGTGTGGTTAGAATAATTTGCATGACTTTCATCTTAACCACTGAAGCTTGTACTTCGTTCACCCACTGTAATGCTGGCAAAAAAAAGCCCTTTTAAATATTGCGACAGTCAGAATTACTTTTTTTCTGTTTTAATTTCTTTTAAATTGTTTTCAGATTGTCCTCCTTGTGCTACTTGAGAGAAGCTGCAATCCCAAGACTTAACAGAATCTAAAAATGGTAAGAATTAGTTGCTTTAGCAAAGAATCAGTAATTTTTTGTGCAAATACAAACCTTATTTCCCTCTTCCCAATACTCATTTACAAATATGACCTTTATAACACATACCTTTCGAGGCTATGGGGGTTTGCCATACAATAACTGATGTACTCTGAAAAGCTCCTTATGTCAAATCTTTTATTTTCTTGCATTTTTTGAATAAAAATCTGAAATCCCTCTCTGTGCGGTAAGGCTTATTTAATTGAAATGATAAATGTTTAGGTTGTTATGAAAAATACACATCATAACACATGTAGCAATACATGCAGACAAAACAATATCCAGTAATGCCAACCCTGACACCTTTCTCCCAAAAAGAAGAAATAGGTCACTGCACTTTGTAAGTGAAGCAGATTTAATGTTAGTCTGTCAGGGAAATACATAAGATGCAAACTAAATTTTCTTATTGAACCTTCTGAAAACATTACCATTCGTTGTGATACAGATCTGTTCTACAAAAAATATCTAGGCCTGAAACCTGTCTGAACTTACAGACACTTGTATGGAATGTGTTTAAGGAACAATAACCCATTTTCTTCAGGGCTAATTGTGTTTGTATTTTTATTGATTGAAGCCTGTTTGTTATACTCTGAGATACTACTGCTGACAAACCCTGATTTTAAGGCTAAAACAGTATACACGTAAATATAGCATTCTCTGAGAAGGACAGTGCCAGGATCAGCTGAACAAAGAGAATATTTTTTTTTCAGAAAAAGTGATCAAAGTAGGCAGATTTAGTCTAGATAGTTTGTTATCATACAGCATTCTTAATCGAAGGTGCAGCTATCACTGAAGCATATCTAAATACATGTACTGGCAAAAATGTGATGTAATTTGGGTGCTGTGTGATAACATAATGATCAAACATCTGTTAATCAGTACTGAACAATGCTTGAAGTAGCATTGCATAGCGTGTACATTAGCACAGAATGTTTTCCAAAGTGTGAGGGTCTGAGGGACATACTCCTATGAAGATTAGGTTAAATTAATTGCATTAATATTATCCTTGTCTGGTTCTTTGGGGTTGTTTTGATTTGGGGGAGGAGAGATGATCAAAGGATGATTAAAATAAGCAAATACGTACTCTGTTATAAAGGCTTTGTTTTTGTTTTTGGCTCCTTGTTTTATATCATTCCTATCTGCAAAAATAAACTTGCAAATTCTGGAGTTTTAGTCTATTCTGGAACCTACTTTCATCAAAGTGCTTTGCTCATCTGTGTATAAATGAATAGATGGGGGTGGGGAATTAAAAGGGAAATGATTCACTTAAACTGTGAATAGAAATCATGTTCAAATACATGTTGTTCACACAACTGTGGAATATTGGATAAGGCAACTGTTTTCCTACCAACACCAAGGTGACAATCAGCCCACATTTTTAGATGTTATGCAGGCTGCTATGTGCAATATATGCCTATCTATGGAACAAAAGATTATTTTAAGTTCAGTTAGGCATAAAATAGCCACTGATTTCTGCCAGCAGATGGTTCTATAAATCTAGCAAGGTTCCTGTAGTAGTCAATGAAATCAGTTTTGTAAAGCCAGTCTCTGGGCTAGAACATAAAATACAACCTAGAGCTATCCAATGCAAAAAATAAAATGTTGTTATCCACCTGTCTAGTCCCATTGCTTGCTTTGCAGTGTAACGTAAGTACAAATCTCATTTAGCTGTTTTGAAAAGTTTTTTATTTGTAGTGCAAAGGCTAAGTTCCACTTCTTTTTTGTGATCAGAATGAAAATGTAAGAAAGATTAGGTTTTACCCCAGCTTGCAAGGTTATTTAAGATGTGATACTTGGCAGAATCTCTTCTCCTACTACCACCCTTTTTTCCCTTCCTTTCACTTCTGGCACACTAACACTGAATGTAATTCTAAGACCAGTGACACACTTTCCTTGCAGGAGCGGACACACTCTTCTTTGGCATATTTCTTCTTGTATTAATTGCAAGTATCTCTCTAGCTGTTCTAATTTGCAGGAAACACTCTTCTTTACATATCAACTTCCTACACACTGAAATACATGATGGTAAAAGTGCTGACTTTGTTTTTGATATCGCTGTATATGCAAAGGCTCTACTCTGCTCTCACTGGCCAGTGAACATTTAGCTATTGTGTTTCACCAGACTGAGATAAACCTTAAAAAATTGTGAAAAATGGCCTGGTTATTCCTTTGCTAGTCTGAAAGGTCACTAATTATTGAGTTAGTCTCTCAGTAAAATTTGAAGTGACTAGAATAAACTTACTGAGAACAAATGAATTCTTAGTTCAATGTCACTGTCTTACCCTCTTAGTTTCTTAATGTTCTTTTTCCATAAAATGTTTCTCAAATGTTTTAAAAGTAAAGGCAAGTAACTTAACACTTTAATTTTCAATGCTACTTCTTCTTTTCCTAGGCTTGGAATTAGAATTTTCTTATACCTCATTAATTAATCAGTCTTTCCTGGAGCTGTGTAGTGGTGACCTCATCGACTTAAGGTTGGCAATAGAAAGGCAGGAAAGTGCACTTTCTATTCTTCTTATGATTTAAACTCATGAACATTTTGAGCCATCTTACACCAGAACACCTGCCATTTGAGGATCTGTCCTTAGTCGTGCATAATATATTTCCTTAAGTGTCTACTTGAAGGAAGAAAGAGTCTTTTATATTTATGTGAAATATATAAATTCCTGATGTGATTTAAGTGCTCTTGTCATTTGAAATGCTAGAATTTTTGTATATCACCTTCATGCAAAATGCTGAATGTCATGAAATATAAACTAAAATTTTAGTGTTGAGGGGAAAAAACAGTTCTAATTAAAAAAGAACTAAAAAAACCCAAACAACTGTTTTAAAATTTTTTTCTGCCACTTGCAATCATTGAAAGTGATCCAATCATTGAAATAAAGGAACTTGTCAGAAGAGTGGGAGTAATGAAGTCTTAATTCTAGCTTTCTGTGACCTCAAAGAAGGCTCCTAGCAAAGCCAGGAAAGGGTTGGTTTTTGTGTTGTGTTTGTTGGTTTGTTTTTGTTACGGTAAGTACTTGTTTTTAAAGAAAGAAATCAAGCCGTCATTTTAGACTGTTAAAAAAGTGGTCTCTTTATTTGCTCCCAAAGCAATCAGGTGTGTCCTTTTCTCCTTCTTGTGGATTTCAGGTTAAGTTCTGAGAGCTTGCAGCTCAGGTACCAGAGAATTTAAACTAAGAACGCTAATAAATGTATATATCAGTAAACAGGTCCTTAATAATTTAGAGTTTTGTGAAAGTAAACAAAAGATAATCTAGAGCAGAGAATTACTTTACTCCTGCCTTACCACAATGAGATGGCTTTCTTCTCAGCCAAGAGTGGTGTGGAGTCTCCAGGCTGGCTGTTGTACAGTATAGCTGTGTCATCCCAGAGCAAAAAGGCTCCAGAAGCAGGTCATTTGGGCTGAATTCTTCCTGTAGTGCATCCTTGCCTGAACTGCATCAGTTCTGAGGTTAATCTGTCATATTCTGTCATTTACATTTTCTGCATTTTATAGTTTTACCTGGGGAAAAAAGAAGTGTGGGATGATGACCTTTAGGGGTTAAAACAGTTAAAACAGAAAAGCTCTTCTTTGTTAAGTCAGAGAAGAAATGACAGCCTGCATTTAGTTGAAGAGAAAAGAATCACCATCCCATTTAGTTTTTTGTGTGCTGGGTTTTCTTTTCTAGCTTACAGAGAAATTTATAATATAATTTAAGTTACATGAAGATATTTATGAAGAAAAGTTTATGTCTAAGATTTCATCCTAGCATAGCCATTACAAACCTTTTTTCCAGAGAGTTATGTGCAAGTGTCTTTCACATTCTGTAATTTTCTGTGCCCCTGGCTTGGAACAGCTCTTCAAAATTTTAGGATTATTTGAGCCTAGAATTGGTCTGGCAGAGGCAGGCATTATTTGGAACCTTTTATGTGCTCTGAGAGGAAAAAAAGAGGGTGAGATCCTGGAACTGGACATTATGTCCAGCCTATTACTAGACACACACTGGACATAAGCAACTCTTGGTCTGGCATGAGAAAACTCATACCTGGTTGATTATTACCAAGCCTGGTAATGGAACTGGAATTGGAATCTCCTTTATGGGAGGTCAGAGCCACATAGAACCTATTAGACATAGTCCACATAGGACTATTAGATCCTCTTCTGCTCATGTGTAGCATGGGCAGAATTTGGTCAAGAGAGGTAATTGTGAGGAATGAAAGCTGAGTAGTTTTGATCATCTGAGTGTTTATATTATGCTTTTTTATTATAGCTATCTCTTGGGCATATTATGTATGTATGTGTGTACTTGGCTCAATGCTACTTGATTGCTGAAAACTCAGGGAGAATTAAAGCCTTTCCATCTTACAAAATTTATAAGCAGAAATACAAACTAATTTTTGCAATATTTCTCTCAAGCCACCTCTTCAACTGAGCAGAAAACACTTCTTTACTTGATTATGACTAGAAAAGCAGGGCTTAAAAAAAAGTAATTTTCACCCAAAGTGATAGATAGTGTGGCTATGTCTGTGATACAGCTCAAATTAAAACCCAAAATTTTGGTATATATGTGTTTCTACTCAGTCACAAACATGCTCTGGGTGCTAAAATTTTGTAACTGTGCCCCAGCATACTTTATCTGAACAGAAAAGGTCCAGGACAAATCTTTATTAAATTTTTTTCTTGAAGGCTGAAATCTTGGAAAATCAGAAATAAGAATTAGTGTACACCTTTTAACACTACAGTTATGACACTGAGTTTTAAGACTTGGCATCTAAAGTCATCACCAACAATATATATATTTTTTTTAACATCAGTTTACTGCTGCCCCACACCTGAGCTCTGATCCTTTTGTATGGCTAAAGAGAGGGGAAAGAGACTACACTTTATAGTCCAGAAAAACTTCATAAACATAGTTCTGTTGAGATCATTGACTGGGACAGGATATTTTAATAAAAAATATTTTTAACTATTTGTATTTTGGTTTCATTTCAAATGTTTATTTACCTCATTAAACCATATTGGTTGAGGGTGCGATCTCGAAAGGTGCAAAAATGTTCTTTTTAAATATTTAATGTAGAATGAAGTTATGAATCACTGTTTGAGTGTTACATGCAATTCAGTTTGTACTTCTGGTCTGGCAAATTCACAGTAGCACTACTGAATGAATCCCTATGTACATGTTGCTGGGAGGATTCCTGATGTTTCCTTCTGTAAATACTGCATTAAGAGAAACAAACAAGCAACAAACAACCCAACTTCAGAATAAGTAGGATTTTCTCATCCTGCAGGAAGCTAACAGTAACCTGATTGTCTGTCTACTTGTTTAGCATACCTGTGTGGGATTAAGTTGAAAAAAGTTATAAGAAATCTGTGTGTCCTCACTGGAGGTGGTAAAAGCCTTGGCTTAATACACACATTATCAGAAAGAACTGCTGAACTCTTCCAGCACCGATGTTTAGAAGGCACACAGTGACACCACAGAGCTACTTAGCAAGGTCAAGTTAGAGAGGAACAAATCTTCTTTCTTCGTTTTAGCACGACTGTATTTGTGATAAATCTCCATCATGAAAGAATATGAGTTTACATAACTCTATTCCTGCTGGAAGAAGAAAATCCTATGGAAATATTGGTAAATGTCTTCACCCTTAATTTCTCAGCTAAGTAATTATATAAGGCAACATGAACAAAACCCAGGAACAATACTTGGCAGTAAGGGTTATTTTCCTGTGTGTCTCATTAGATGACTCCCAGAACCCACAGGTATTTGATTACTTTTATCCTACATAATGTATGTGATACATTTTGTGTTTTTGTATCTGGAGTAGCACTTGACTACAGGACTATCTACCTTCTAGAGGCTGGTAATAGGGCGGCTTCAGGTAAATGCGCCATAGTGCTTTCAAGCACTGCTTAACAATCTGCTGTGCTCATGGCATCTCTCTTAATGAGGTAAGTAAGTACTGGCTCTACGGTGTTCTCTCTCCCGTTTCCAAGAGTATCTTAATACTTGCCTGCAATGTGCTGCTCGGGCCGGGGGCTGGCGTGTGCTGAGGGGAAAGAAGGGCTCTGGTGGCTGGGCTCTGCAGCGAGCTTGCCCCGCCTGGGGAGCAGCAGCACCCCTGGCTGGAGCTCTGCTCATCTTTTCGGCACCTGTGAGAAAAACAATTGTAGTCCAAAGCAGTCTGTTGAGCCTTCTGTAAGTTACAGTCTTCAGGCTATTAATTTAAATAATGTACAGGAAATTTAAAAAAAGAAACAATTTTTGGGACTCTGCTCGGTCTATACATTTTGTGTACCCCAAAACTGGAGAGCCAGATCTGAGAGGACACACAGGAGAAGTATTATTCTGGTCTGTCTCTGTTCTTCTCCTTAAGGATTCCCTTACTGGCCACTGTTCTTGCTGGTCTTTCCCTTAAGATCAAAACTCAACAGAGCAAGGAGAGTGGACTAAATAGACCTTTTGGTCAGCCTGTGACTATGCTCCTTTTTGTCCTCCTCTGTAGCTAATTTGTCAATGTTGGGTATGAAACTACTGAAAAACAACTGTGCATCCTTTGGTCTAGAATTTTTGCTGCCTTGCTGTGTGTTCACCTGATTTATAACAAGAGACTTGCCTTATGCATCTTGTTCTGCAGTTACCATTTGGTGTAGATGCAGATAGTTACTAATTAAGCTCTACCTTATTGCACTTGAGCAAATTACAAACTCCTATGTAATTAACTGAAAACTTGAGTATTATTTTAATTCTCAGCCTTGTTACTGTTGTTTTTCTGTGTGTTTTTCTGTTGCATGTTAAGTAAAGAAACAAAAAAAAAATACTGCAGTACGTAGGCAAACAAAATAAATGTGTGGGGTTGTACTGGGTTTCGAGTTTGGTTTTCTGGATGGCTGATTTGCTTATTTTGATTTCTGTGATGTTTTGCAGTTTCAGAGAACGTACACAGAAATTTGCTGGAGAAATGAAGTAATTTGCAGCCATTTTGTTCCTTAATGGAATTTTTCATATAATATGCATTTGTTTCTTATTTTTTTCTGAAATAAATGCATTTCTTTCTCTCTCAAGGAATGCAGTACTCTTGATATGAGTATCTTTGTAAAATTCATTAATTCAGTAAGAAGTTGAAGGAGCATTTATGACAGTGTTCACAATGTACTATATGATTTTTTTCTCTTACTCTTTGTATGTGTGGTAAGTATTAACAATGCTTTGCAATGACTTTTGTGTGTTAATGAAGTAAAAAAGCAGCATGACGGCACTTGTAGCACACAAGTTAAATTCATCCTGACTAGTGCAGAAAAGTGAAAATTGATCTCTCTTCCTAAAAATTTCTTTACATTCAGTTGGCATGGGGTGGATTCCTCTCCAGGGAAAATCAGAAAGTGTTTTCTCTGACTAACCTCATTCAATCACATAGGTTAGAAGACAGCTAAAGTTTCTGTAGAGGGTTCATACTGGGTAAAGAATCAGGCAGAAGTCTGCTGACTGTACACACAAGCTAGATTAGCTTGTGTTTTCTGTCTCCTCAGCACCATACTCACCTAGTACTCCCCAAATTCGGGCCAGCAGTCATGTAAGAGATGTGGAAAATGTGCCTGCTCTGAGTTCTTCAGTGTCTGTCAACCCAGCATCCTTTCCTGCAGCAAGGGACGCTGCAGCAGTAGAGCCCATTAGTGTTAAAAGCATGATTTTAAAAATTCTGCACAGTCCCTCAGACAATTTGCTTATGCATGTCATGGGGTGCTGTAAATACAGATATGAAATAGGCAGCTTTACATCGTGGCTGAGGACAGGAGTGAATCCCTTGAGGAAGCTGATACAGACGAGCCAAGGTAGGAGACTACATAGGAGCAGACACTTCGGTGTAACCTGAAGATTAGATGCTTTAAGAACAATGAAGGAAACAGTAGATGAAGACAGGTTTAAATGAGAAGTTTTTCATCAAAATCTAGAAAAACTGCATCCAAGGTCACTTCCTTATGTTGTGCAGTGAAGGAGCAAATGACATCCTATTCCGTGAAACTGAGAGAAATTTCAGAAGTGATGCAAAAGGACTGCAAAAACCCCTCAAAAGCCTAATGAATAAACTTTATAATTCATGTGCAGTGTGGAGAGGGGGATACAAGGAAAAGCATACTTGTCTCATTTAGGCCTTTTCATCTCTATGTGGTTGTGAGTTTGAGTCATCAAATGGGGAGGAATAAAAAGCAGCAGTAATATCTTCCCCATGAAAAGGCAAAGACATCAAAGGATGCTGATGCAGACAAGTCAAAGGCAAATTCAGGTGTACAGTTGTCCTGCCTTGTACTGCTAAGAATTAATTATCATTGCAGTGGCAGGTAAAGTTTCACCAAAAAGGTGAGCCACTTGGAGCAATCCCAGCCAGCTGGAGAATCATCCTATAATTCTTCATCAGTTCTCTCTAGCCATTTATCTAACTTACTTTATTGTGTGGAATTAACAAAGTGAAATAAATGTAAATTATTGTTTTTCCTTACTGATTTGATAATGTTCATGGCACCGATATGGAAAATAGGGATGACAGAACAATCTGCTGCCCTGACAGTATCCTGAAAACACAAAAGTTAGGTTTTTTGTGTAACTGTCACTGCACCTCAACTAGAGACTCAGACTTGTGTTGCAGAGCCATTCAAAACAGCAAACAAGTTTACAAAATTGACAAGCCTTACATCTGCTAAAACACAGCATTTTAAAATTATTACGCTAAGGTAATTAAGTTGCATTTTAACTTGGGCAAGTTGTGGTTTCTGCTGTTTCCATAGGGAAAGCTTCCTCACTGAGCCTGCTTCAGTCAGCCTATCACAGTAGCAGCATCCCGTTTGATCATGAGTGCAGCTTCTTAAATATAACAAAGGCTCATCAAAACTTCAAGGACTCATTGAAATAAGGAGTAATGATGAGTACTCTTGATGTAGCCTTGTCATTGCCCTCTCCAGAAGATTTAGAAAATAAAAGCTGACTGATAGAACACTGCTGCCCAACTAAACTCTTAAAAAGCAGCAACCATTCAGCTGACAGTTGTTGTATGTATTAAATCTTGTGTGCTAGGTTAGGAATGTAGTGGGCATTTGTATTATATACTTCCTTAATGTTGCCCTCACAGTGTTGAATTACTGAAGATGGGAGCATTAGTTTACCCCTTGCACCGAATCGAAGGCTTTGATCCCAGCACAAGCTTTCCTTCCAGTTTTATTTCAAAAGAATTAGTGAGGTTTTCATTCACAAAATTATTTATTTGGTGTTTGAGCAGAAGTGCAGTAAGATTGTTTATGCTTTTTGATAGTGATTGTGGGACGTTGGTTACAGGGAGAACATTTTGCTGCAGTGGGAGGCATTTGGGGGAATTGAGAAGTGCATGGTAGGATGTGTTGGGAAAAGTACATGTACAGCTCAAACTAGCTGGTAACTAAGAAACTTTAAGGAAATACGGGTACAGAAACGAGGAGCAGTGTTCCTTTCTGGCTGTACAGCCCATCCTCAGGAGGAGTTTGTAGGAGGGTGCCTCTCTCCCTCTCTCCGTTCTGGATTAGGCACTACGGACACACAGGGCACTCAGTGCTCACAGCTGACAATGTCATTTTAGTGCTGCAGAAAGAACAGGCGTGCCTCTTTCTTGCCTTCTTTGCCACACACACCTCTTATCATTCTACTCCCCTGTTCCTCAGCACATGGTCATCTGTGTCTGCTATTACACTGCTAATCCACAGAGCAAATCTTTTTCTATTAGTTTTCTTCTTTTTCCCCTTTCCTAGGTAGGTTACTGCCTAGAGATGGTCATCTTTTATTTGGAATTAGGATCTAGGTTCCTTGCCACTATTTCCTTTTTTGTTTTCAATCCTCCCTGCCTCAAAATTGGTTTTATAGGACAAGGAAGTTATCTGAAGCTTCTCAAAAGATAGTTGTTGATTTCCTCTGAGCATTTGGTCTTCAATAAACTTTTAGTTAAGAAATCCAGACTGCAGTTGAATATCACTGTAAGTCTTGAATGAAACTTGATAACAGGAATTCAGTTGTGATCTACATGGAAAAAAAAAAAAAGAAAAAAGATAGAAAAAATAATGCCAAGAGCTTTCTCAATTGTTTTTTTTTTTTTTTTTTACTATAAAAACCTTGGGAATGCTTAACAGGAGTATGTGCACTTTAGTAAGTTTAGCATGCCATAAATCTAGGACTTTTTCCTCTTGAAGGATTTATCTGAATGTTTGAAAGATGCTCTTGATGAATAGGAATGAAGAGTGGGTACCAAATCAATTTTAGCATTTTGATGTGACTGATAGAGTAGGTTTAGTCCAGCTCTGTTAAAATTATCTTATGTATCTGTTTTAAAGCTGGGCAAAAGACTGTGCTCCTGTAGGAGAACATGGCTTAAAATGAAAAAAACAAGAATTAGAATTTTGAAATGTTGGTAAAACAGAGCAAGCGCAAAAGAGTTTCTTGGTCTGTGAGCAAAGGAGTAAAGAAGACTGTACTCTAGGAATCCTTCTGTTTTTGAATAAAAACCCCCCAAAATATCAGTAGTTCTGGGATCTGAGAGAGTTGGTAAATAGACTAGGCATTTCTTTTCCTCCACTTCTGCTCTTTCTTTAATAAATTTTATTACTTGTATTTTTTCAAGAGACTGGAGGCTACAGAATTGAAAACATATTCTTCATACATCACAATTCCCAATTTCAAGTTGGCCTCAATGTTTCAGGTAGAATTCATGTTGCTGTAGAACGGTGTGTCAGGTAGCTCTTCCCAGATCTGACAGTTTATGGATGAACTTTCCTAGCTTAACTGCCTGGCTAATGAGGATCAGATACTGAGGCTATCAATATGAGTCAGCATTATGTAGACTTGCAGTAACTGTAGTTTTCAATCCATCCTAAAGCTCAGTAATTCCGCTCTGAATCCTGATACTTTGGTTATTTAAGCCAAGCCTGCACTTGCATAACAGTCACACAGGAAGTACTAAGAAATGAAAAATTGGTGTGTATCAATGGAAGCATTTATTTAGGAGTGTTTGCTTCATGCTAACAGCTGGAATGCTGTAACCCTTACATCCTACTCTGTAATGTAGCATTGCTTTCCTCTCTTTATAGCTCATCTTGCAACATTTATGTCAGTAATTTTGAGTGCTGTAATTGAATAAATGTTCCATGTGCTTTTCCAACACCCTAGTTATCAGTATATTTGAACTTCCAAGTAATTTCTGCATTCATAAAGCACAGCAAGATGTCACGGTTTGGTTTTCATTTTCTTTCACCCTCCGAGGGGGTTGCAGTAAATCTTAAGTGGATGTCTCTACACCGGCATCTTTTTTTCCATTCCAGAATCTTCCTCCACTTGGCCACAATCTAAACCATGATTCTCCAGCCTTTCAGCATTGCTCCCAATGCAGATACTTAAAGTCCTTTGTCCGTTCAGGACTCTGGTACAGTCATAGCAGAACAGTCACTTCATGTGAAGTAGGTCCATGTGATAATTTTCTACCAATGTGGGCCACAGTATTTATTCTTGAAGAAGAAAATAGGACATTATTGATTTTTTTTCTTTATAGAGAATTACTGTGAATGAAAGTTTGGGGATTGTGTAGGGTATTTTTCTGGTGGTGGTAGGTTTTGACGTTTGTTTCTTTAAACCCTGCAGCATACTTGTGAGTTCACCTTACAATTTACACCTTTTCCCTCCTGCCCCATTCCCAAAAACCACCGTCAAACTGCAGTTCCTCTAAGTTTTTATGAATTTAATTTGAGGATTCCTTTCTTTGTCATTTAACTTCAGGTGCTTATTTTATTCCTATGAAGTTATTAATAGGGATAACACATCCTATAGGCTCACCTAAATACATCTTGTACTCCATGGAAAATATAGAAGATCATATTCATGATAATGACTAATACTGTATTCTGATGCTTATGCTGTCCTCTTAAATACATTTTTGTATACTTTGCTGGTTTGAACAGCATTTCCTGTGGTAGATCTGAACTCCTATTGCTATTTTCCACCATGGGTTTTCACACAAAAAGCATGACTACACAATAAAATCAAGACATAATTGCAGAATAGGTAATCAGTTAAATAAATATTATAAATAGCAACAGAAGAGCTCAGAGGTTACTTGGCATCTTTCATTCAAGTGTTTCAAATATTCAGTGTGAACATTAACTGAGTTCACAGAGTGCCCTGTGCTATGTATTAGTTATTTTATGTCAAACACACCCAGAGAGCTGAACTGGCTTGTCTGAGATCTCAGATACGAAAAAAATTGGTTGCTTTAATCAGCAGAAAGCACTGTGGTTTGAACCGTAGAAAACCATGGGAAAATGTATGAAAGCAGGCACTGCCTTTAGCTAGGTGTTTTAAATCCCTCTCCTCCGTTTCCTGCATTATGGTAGAGTTCAGTATTTTCTGTTGGAAAGATGTTTTAAATAATCAGATAATTTCTCCAAGATACAACTAGTCCAGTTGTGACAACTAACAGTCAACATGCATCTCCACAGAAAATGAAACATTCCTCATGTTTCAACATGCGTACAGTGGCAAGCAGGTGAGTAAAACTGGTCCACCAGTTAAGTGGCAATGGAAGTTTTGGTTTCCAAAGTGCAATCAAATTTGAGTGGTGTAATTTATAATGGCCAGCTCAAAACATTGACAATTTGACATTCAGTCACCATGCAGCAAGAGGTCAGATCACCAAACACCAAATGCCAAGGAGACAGACCAAGCAGGAAAATAAAATTAAGAACTTCAGCATTGTATGTTACTTGTACCAGACCAGTTTTGGGACTGAAATGAAGAGATGTTCTGATCTTCATCCTGAAGTTGAGAGGCATTAATTTGGTACTTATTCTTATAAAGAATTTATTAAAAATATTTTTTTAAAAATCCATCCTATACTCTTTTTTAAAAAAACCCAAACCCTGTTGAATGCAGATAAACATAAAACAATATAGTTGGACTGCTCTAGGGAGAGACGTTGTCATGGGTACAAAAAATATGTATTAAATATTAAACATTCTGGGCCAAACTTAACTGACATCAGACTCATTTTAGTAATGTGGTTTGTCACATGAACACCACTTTATTGCATTTAATGAATCTCTCCTTGTTAGTAAGGTCTTGTATGTATTTATGTCACTACAGGTTTATCAACCAAATTTAATGACTTGGGCAAGCCAGAAGATTTTTCCAACCGGCCAAGAGGATGGGGAATTTCCAAAGGTAAAGTTATTTACGTAATTTCTTTCCTATAATAAATAGTTTGCTAAGATGAAAGTTTTCTGAAAAAAAAAAATTGAAAGTTCAATGGATTTCATTTTACAACTGCTTCAAGAAAGTAGCCAGCTCTCATGATTTCATCGTGAGTCTCATGTTACTCTGTTTTTCTTAAAGCCTTGGCTCTCTGTACCAGGCAGTTAACTGAAGATCTCAGCTTTCATTTTATAATTATGTTTTTAGCCTTCAGGCTTGCAGAAAACATGGACTCTTGCTGGCTACACACCAGAAGGAAAACATACTAATTTTCAAGAGCTCATATTTCTTAAGCCTGTCTCATGATTTTACAAGCTTGACATCTGAGTTTTGAATGCTTAATTTTGGCAATTCTTTTCTAGAAATGCAGATGAAAAAGTCAATGATAATGCAGGAGGAGGAACCAGGTGGTGTTTATCTTTTGTTAAGAGTTTTTTGCCGGTGCTTTACCTGGATTGAGTAACAAGCATACAAAGCATGGCAGTTTTCATCCAAGTTTGACAAGAAGTACCCCAACATAAAGGCAGAGGATGCGGCTCATCAGACAGGATTCAAAAGATTTTACTCTGTTACCATTACTGGTTTAATAAATGTGAAACTGGAGATGAAATCTGAGTAGCAAAAGATAACAGATTATGCAGAACCATAGGATGTACATGTTTTATTTTTATATTCCCTTTCGATTACTGACTCAAGCAGGTAAGTAAAGAAGAGAGCACATGGAAAATTGCTTTGATTGAGTTTCAGTTATTAGCTAGACTCCAGCTCCCTGTTAACAAAACCTTGCTATTATTCCATGTGGATAAATGACACTATACTTTCCACACTTTTTACTCTATAAGGGAACTTCTGAAATTTATAGGTGGGCTACATCAGTCAATTTGCAGGCTCATGTGCCAGCCTGCCAGTCTTTAAACTAACATAAATGGTAGTACTGCCATTCTTAACATTCAAGTATTCCAAAAGTTCAGCTGAGGAGGCTGATAGCAATTCCAGACTATGATGAATGTGCTCTGTAGGCTCATACTTATATCAAATGAATTTGCTAATCTTACGAATCAACTGTGTGTTAGCTGGATGATTTTGTTCAAAATTTTAAGTTAGAAGCTCTCAGTAAGTTGTCATTTATCATTACACAAAGTTGCTCCTGAAGCACAGGAATGAAGCTGTGAACTCTGTGCAGCACAGTAACAATGCTGCATTATATGGGATTTATGAATAGCTGTGGGTTTATGCTGTACATAGCTTAAAATAAAAGTTTCTCAAAAGGGATAACAGTTTCTCAGCTATCCAAAACACATTATACATTTTTTCCCTTTAAAGTTGCTGGATTCTTGCTTTTTAAATACAATGTGTTTTTGCTAGCCTTTATGTAATTCTTCAAAAGATATTTGGCATATGCTTGTACAATGACCAGTTTTTTAGAACTAGCTCCAAATCTTATTTCACAACTGACCTTCAAAAGCAACTTGAATATTAGCTACACACAATCCAGCTTCCAGCAGAGTATCAGCTTTAGCAGAAAATGTGTCCCTTTGGAAATTTTTTTCATTTATACTATGAAATTAATTAGGATAAATTGCTGAAGAAAAAGAAAACTGCAGAAAGTTTTCAGTCCTCCAGCTGAGCAGTTTTATCTACTCAATGCTAAACAGATTGAACTCCTGAAAGAATAAAGTAAAATTAATAGATTTTTTAAAACTTGAGATAAAAGAGTTTATTTTCATGCAACCAACAAATATAAAAGGATACAGTTCTTAATGACAGTTTATTTCCAGACCTAGAAGGGTCACATAGGACTTTATATCTCATGATTGTATGGCAGAATTTCAGGACTGAGATTGTTTTCACAGCTGAAAAGGAACTGCCCAACACAATGCTTTTGGAAATTTGCCCAGACCTTTGGTCTGTGTGGTGTGCCTGTTTGCATGTGTAAGTTTCTAGTTTTCCCTTCATATCCTGTAACGATACACAAGCAGCAAATTCAGTTAAAAAAAAAAATTAAAAAAATTAAAAAGGGTAAAAATATTATCACGAGAATGGAATTTTCTAGAGTCCTGTGAGGAAACGTGTTTGTGCAGTCACTAAAATTAAAATGTTATTTTCTCATTTTGAAATTCTTACAAAATCCTCAGATGTGCTCTAGCAAATATATGTTTCAACTCCTATTTCTTACCTTTCTCCATGTATACTGACTAAATTCTGCCCTTTTCCTCCATTTCTGGATGCCCCAAAGGAACAGGTCACCAGTTACCTCCGGGAAGGGATTTTGCTCTGTGGTAAGCCAGAAAACTGCTCCTGTGTGCAGTGTAGAACCCCATGGGGAGTTCATCTACCCAAGAGCAGAATTTATCCTGTAAACTGTGATAAAGACAGTGGCAGAGCCATGGGGTGGCTTCATTCCCAGCATAAGTAAATGTAGCAAGTATGGACATTCCAGTGAAAATTCTGGCTTTGAAGAGCCAGAAAAGGAAAATTGCTGAAAATTACACTTTATTGGTAGTTATGAAACTGCCATGTGTTTAATTCCTAATTCAGAAATTCATAACGCTCACCAAAAAAAAGAACTTTGAGAAGATAACTTTGATTTCTTAAACAAAGAGGAGCATTGTGCTTATGTGACAAACATGTCCTAAGCAATATGAGCAGTAAAACACCTTTACAATTCTTACCTCTTAAACACAAAAAACAAAGATTTTTTTTCCCTTAAGATATATTCCTAGCTAAACAAATTATTTTTGCTTCAGATCCCATAGGGACATATCCTCAGCAAAGTACTTTAGGCACGGGTTTAGCTTTTAGGTTTCGTTCTTGAGGCTTAAAATGAAACACATTTTTAAATGCTATTTAAATGTTTTGCTGAATAGGCACAATTAATATGTATGGTTAACAAAGAACTATCTGAGGCAGCTTGTTTATGTGGCACACCATCTCCTCACCTGTTCGGAGCAAGAAACTGCAGTGAAACGTCTGCCTCAGAGGCTGCAAGAATTGCCTGGTTTTCAAACAACCCTTTGCTGTCTGTGGCATTAGTACTGACAGGTGATTCAGTCCTGTTTAGTAGATGAACTAAAGCTAGGGAATTGTGGAAACCTTAGGATGGCAGAAGGGAGCACGCCACCAAACGTGGAGCTTCCACGAAGCACAGCTAATGCCACTTTTTCCTCTCTGCAGGGAGATCTCCCCATCTCGAAGGAAGTGAATCGCAAGAAAACTGAGGTGGAGGGGGCGTGCCCGGGTCCAGAGAATGGCTACGGACGCCGTTTCACCAAAATCAATTACCTCTACTCTTTTTAAACATTATTTCTCCATTCGTATTACATATGGTGTATGGGTTTGATGAGGTCATGGTGTCATATATTGGGAATTGTTTCTGTGTAAATCATCAAGTGTAAGAAGAAATTACGGGACTCTGAGCCTTGCTTTAGAGAATAACAATGGACAAATGTGTACCATAAAAACCTAGTTTTTAACATTCTAACTCAAGCGAAAGCTCTCAGAATTTCACACTGTGAATCCATGTTTACAAACATTACAGGTGGGCCCTCAGGCCTGATTCTACCACAGCAATGTCTTCAACTACTCAAACTCCACAGCTCACACACAACTGGTAAACCGCTCTCCATTTCCACCAACCAAACTGCTTCTTGCAGAGGCTGAGAGTCCCCCTTTTATTTCATTTAGATGTAATAAGCCTAGTAGTTTATTTTCATCGATTGTCTGTATATCTATATTTTATCCATGTACTCTTTTGATGTATAGAAGTAGTATGAAACTCATGGTTTCCTTGTGGTAAGTGATCGTGATGCTGCCACGGGATTTGAGACACTGATGAATGGTGCTATTTTGGACTTTAAATATGCTCCTTGGCAAGGTAGCTCTGATGGAGTTATTTTTTATTTCCATGTTCTGAGAAGGTGTTGGTACTTTGTTTTTCTGAGTGTTGTTCTTTAGACTGGACTGACTTGTTTACTTGTGTCTTCAGTGTGGCTTTCTTATTCAGTGCTGTAGGTGAGTAACTATTTATAGTGTACAAGTGAGGAACTGATTCCCTATCAGTGTCCACTCACAAACATGCAGTTATAGTGGGAGCAATCACAAAACTGTAATTTTCGTAAAATCTCCTTTCTGACTCCTATCCACCTTATGGAGAAAGATGAGCAATAATTTTCCACCAACTTCTCAAAATCTCTTGATTTTTGTCTTTTTTTCTTACAAGCCTTTTTTAAAGAAGGGACAAGTTTTAATGTCCTCTTCAAATCCATAATCCAGGGGATATAGTAAGAAAAATACAGCAAATTTCTGGGAAGAGAAGTCCTAAAGGGGAAAGAGTACATTTCCACAGTACTATCAACACGTGGATTTTACATTTTTGTTCTTGCTCCCAGACTACTATCAGTACAAAATAACACAAACCACAAAACTAAGCAGTATCATCTACTCATGGAGTGTTGTTGTGTTAGACACAGTCTGAAAGCCCACCTTAATTTTTTATATATTTCTGTCTTTTAGCTCTTCCTTTTACAGGGCAGGCCTTGTTCTGAACTGTCTTAGCTTCTGACTGTTAAATACCAATGCATGCACTGCACTTCTAGATTTCTTTCCTTTCTCTACCTTCTGTATCCTTTCCTTGTACACTTTATTTTCCAATAGAATAAATGTCTGCTGTGCTGTATATAGAGCAAGAAGTAATATTCAGCAGTTGTGGCATTTATGTATAGTTGCAGTTGTGTACTGCTGAAAACGCAGGCTTTTGTAACGATGTGATCTTTAATAATGCAAGTACCCGATGTATTTTAGGTATTTTAGTAGGATTTGTTCAATAAATATGCAAGCTCTAAGGGTAACTGTGGTGTCTCTGTCTCCTTATTACAATAAAATGTGGGTGCCTTTTATTGATTGTTTTCACCTGTTCTTTTCCTGCTTTCTGAGGTTTGTTTCAGGAATATCTAGCAAAGTAAAAGGTGATTCCTTTTGCTGCTTGCTAAACAATAGCTATCAAGATAACCTAAATGCCAGACCTGGATCTGGGAAATGACAGCTTGCTGGACAATGGTAGTCACATACTTCTCTTTCCAGACTGCTGAGTGGCTGGGTCAGCTGTGACACTTAATGGCATTTTTAGTAGTCTCAGGAGGACACTCTGGGGCTGTGCGTGGCAAATACAGTATGTTTCATTTCCCACCTCTGATAAACTGAATTAAAAGGTAATTTTCCTTGTGTGGGTAACACAGTTTAAAATAACGTTGGTACAATCCTCTCTTAAAAATGCTTTTATTGGTGGAAAAGTAACACACACATTTCTAAGCTTTAGAACATATATTGCTTTCATTACAGTATAGATACTGTATAGACAAAGATTATTTAATATACATTGTGATTAATAGTAGCTTCCTGAGCAAGCAAAGATGGCATCCACTTCTGCATCAGCAATAGTGGCTGTGGCACATACATAGTATCAGCTTCATAAGATTAAAAAAAAGAGAGAAAAAGTTTTAAATTATTACACCCCCCCAAGAAAAGGTATGGCTATTTTAGAAATGTCCCTAGGATTTCATACATGTATTTCATCTTTGGGATGAACTACAAATAACCATAAAACTATATAAATAAAACCATTGGGAAAATAAGCAGTGTATGTGTCTCACCATCAGTTGTTGCAGAACACCATGAACAGCCACCTTTTTACCTACCTCATTAAATAATCATTTGTGCAGTAGAAAGGCTAGTGAGAGTATTTTTGAAGTCCTGTGGTCTAGTAAATTGATTCAGGAAACACTGGTTCCCACTGCAAAACCTGCATATCATGGAATATCTGACAAATCAATATTTGTCCCTCAGCAAATCAAGCAAAAAACAAGACCCCAAGATGAATTCTGCTAAATAGAAATAATAATGAATAGTTGTTTTTCATAAAGCATTTTAAGCTACACAGATAAAAACACTAATTAGGAACTAACTGTTGTTACCACTGAACATCACATTTTACGTGAAAAGTAGGGCAGAATGGCATGTTATCAACTAAATTCCAGTACTAAAAAAGGTGCATCCTTAATTACCAAATGAAGAAAACATTAATCCTTACACCTTAAGAGTTGTGCCACCAACAGCATCCTGAGAAGGTGTATTAAAACCCCTGATTCATATTAATAATTTTATTCAGTGGAAGTTAGCGAAATTCTGTCCGCATGCATATAAAGCATATGGAAAAGGATCATAAAATTTTTAAATCAATATTGCTTTAGTGCCAGACTCCAATTAAATTTCCACTATTAAAGCTGTACTACCATATTACAAAAGATTTTAAAAAAATAAAATCAATAATCCACATAAGAAGTTCAAACACAAAGAGCAAATTTAAATACAATGGAATGAGCCCAGATCTGTCTCAACAGCATCATGTCCTTGTGAGTGAAAAAGGGAAAATGAGTATAACCAGGAAGCCAAGTGAGGTTATGGTTTAGCACTACTCAGCAATGGCGAGGATACAGCTGGAATACGACATCCTCCTTGGGCACCCCAGCTCAGAGGACTTGGGTACACAGTGGCAAGAGTCCAGGGAAAGGCAGCAGGAGTGGTGTGAATGATGGCAGAGACTGTGGCTGGTGGGGACAGAATGAAACAAACAAGTTGACTTAGTCCAAAGTGAGGCTACTGAGCTGCTTTTCATAGGGGTAGAGCAAGACGGACCTCAGAGGAGGTTGTGGTAATACCTCGCTCTTCGGGAAATACTTTCAAAGGTGAAAGACTAGGAATGTGCTGGAGGAGTGGCCAAGGGAGAGGCTACCAGTGTTCATCTTCTGAGATCTTTCAGATCACATTGGCTCTGTTATGATTTGTATTACCTGTAACTCAAAGCCAGATGTTCCAGTCATGAAGTAAAGATAGTCTAGGATCAGAAATTCCTGTCTTTCTGTAGCTTCCTAAAAACTTTCCTGGCAAACACAGTGTGGCTGCACGCGCTTCCAAAACTGTTCAGACAAGACTTTTATTTCCCACTCACTTACTGCGGGCTGAGTCCAAGAGGCCCATGATCTACGTGCTAAAGCACGAGACCCCTTTTTCTGGCCCCTCACATCCCTGTTTTCTAAGGTTCATTTTGAGTTCTGGCGAAGTAAGAGACAGAAAGGCAGGAGCTTTGGACTTTGCTGCTACAGCCACAAAAACATGGGTAACTTACACTCTGGTTCAGAGAAAGGAAAGACCAGACAAAAACAGAGAAAAGAAAAATAAAAAGAAAGAAACATGGAGAGAAATATAGCAAGCAATTAAGGGGAAATAAGACATTCAGAACTTGTGCCTGTCTGAACTAGAGCTCCAGAGATGTAAGGTTTGCAGAGAGAAAACACAAGTGTCACATTCCATTTTGGAACAGCTATTTTCCTTTCCAGATACAGAGCTCTGAAATATCCTGTTGAAAACATACAGGAAGCAAACTTGGCTTTATGAGACAGCCATTGATGTGGGGCTTTTTTCACCACATTTTGTGAGTGAGGAGCTGCAGGAGAGGGGGCAGGCTGGCAGCCCCACTGGAAAAAGACACGGCAGGACATGAGACTCTTGGCCAGCTGTGTCAGGACTTTTATCCCAGCTTGGGCCTTGAGACCCTGGCACTTTCTCTGCTCATGGACATGCCTGGCAAAGTTCAGACAACGGCCACCACACTTAAAACCTGTGTCTCTAGTCCTGGGCTGAGGAGGGGAATACGGTAAAACACAGCAGACCCTCTGCAGTTTGCATCATCCTGAAGAAAGAGAACAGTGTTTGGATACTCAAGTACTGCCTACTTATGCTGCAGAGAGAAAAAAAAAAGAGAGGAAAAAAAATGAAAAGAAGAAAATACATCCTGCATTTATAGTTTAACTGCTATGTAAACATAACCTAGAATCTTCAGGTATCCTACTAGCACACTGACAATCTTGCCTGCCTACACCTATCCATCTGAACTATTTTGTAAGTGCATCCAGAGCTACCATCTGTCTGTCAGGGTACGGCCAGAGCTCAAAGTGCTGTGTAGGCTGGTGTAAATTATCTCAGGAAGCAGAGTAACTGCAAAATCAGCGCTGCCTGGAAAAAAAAATAGTCAGAAAAGGATGCTCATGCTCTCTGTGCATTCATTTCTATCTTGCCATTCCTGATGCTGCCTGAGTTCCTTAGCTTGATCCCACCAGTCAATTTGCAACATTTCAGAGCAGCTTAACTCCATTCCTGCTCTGAAGGCTCTGAATTGGTGTTTTAAGTTGTGGGTTTAAAGCTTTCACCCTATATGTCACTTGGTGTGTGCTGCTTTTCCAGATCTCTCAAATTCTTGTGACTCATCTAATATTTTCCAGCTGCTGATTCCAGAGGAAGAGATGTGACCCAACAGCTGATGTTTCATACAAAGAAAGAGTATCCTGTTTGCACAGCACTGTTTCAAATTCATATTGCACGTGTCCAAAGTTAAACCCATGAATCTGTCCAGACAGATAATAATATTTTTGGGAATTTTACTTTATGTAACTTAGAACAGATCCTGAAGGTTTCAAGAAGTCACAGTACCTGAGAGCTCTACTTTCCAGGACACATCCTAAAGACGAAAATTCTGAGCAGGTTTCTTGAGCATTTTCTCACGTATACTCAGATGGCTTTTGCAGTCTCAAGTCTTTAGTTCATCTCAACAGATTCCCATTAAAAAATATGAGTGCAGGACGATCCTTGTGGTATGATTTCTCCATTCAACACTACATCTTTCCCAAAGCTGCTTTTCTTAGCTGGAAGTTTTGCTGTGTATTAAGCACCTAATAAAACTATCTGTACCCATGCACTCGAGATTTACCACGGACCATCCAGCCTTCTGCCACAAAGCTACTGCACGGCAAGTCCTAGAGGCTGCTGGGTTTTCGACTAGGCTGCCACAGGTTTCACAGCTATATCTAGATTTGCTTTCCCACCAGTTATGCAATCAGCCTGGTCGCTGACTGTAGTGGCAGCTGCTGCAGTTCAGTGTGTTAGCGGGCTGCCAGGGCAGCCCTGCTCTGGACGCTTCGTTCCCCTGTGAGTCATTTTGTCTTGGTCACTTTTTCCCCGGTACTGCCATTCTCTCTGAGGTGAGTTTCTGCCCATGAGTCATCAGCGGGGCTGTAGAGCCCGGTCTGCCGAACTCCCCTGGGAGCCCCAGGAGCCGGAATGTTTCCGGCACAGACTGCGCTCAGCCGATCAAAACCACCTGTGGCCTCCAACAAATTCACAGTCCGTTTGCTTTCTTTTCAAGTCTGGCAAATTCTCGGTGTTTCCTTGGTAGCCCACCCAAGCTGGCAGCGCTCTTTGCAGGAAGGTTGCGTGAGGACAGGACTGCATGTGGCAAAAACACCCGTCACAAGAAAAAAAAAAAAAAAAAAAAGAAGGAGTAGGGAGAGGATACAAAAAAAAGGATGCCTGAACGCTGTGTTTGTAAATAAACAGCAGTAAGTTATCAGTAAGTTAACTGTAGCAGCAGGAAACGTTTCTGTCAGATTCTGGAAAGCCAGCCATGGCAGGAAATGGTTACGTAAAGTGCAAAACTGGTACTATTTAAAAGTGCACTTTGATCAACAAAGGGATAAAAGATGCATTTCATGCTTTTCACTCTGAAATACAGCAATATGAGCAGTTTGAGGTAGCTCTTTTCGGTGGGGTAGCTCGACTTAGCAGACTTGCCATTTGCTCTAACTGTTAAAGCTCACTGCATCGGCAGATCACACATGACAGCAGAGTTAAAAACCAGGGCAGTGTTCCCCAGGTTTCATCTGTGGCTTGTCCTGTTGCTGAAGGATCTGAATATCTGAAGCCAGAAGAGAGCAGCTGGACACCGACAGGGGGGTGGCACAGCTGGGCACGCCACCTCCCACCTTGCCAAAGCCCCAGTGCTAAACCTCTCTGTTCCTTTTTCCTTTGTCCAAAGGGTCACAAAGAAGCAAGTTTCAGCCATAAAGTCTAGTTGCAGCCAAGAGAAGTCCTTGTCTAGTTGCTGTGAGTAAACTAACCCATGTACAGCCCCCAGGTGTATTTGATAATCCGTGATAATCCGGCACACCTATCCTGAAGCTGGGGAGAAGTTTACTGAAGAGAAATGAGAGGAGTGGGGTTAACCCAGACTCTGGAAGCAAGATGGTCAAAGACCTGGAAGTAGGGAATGACTCCCTGTGATAGAAGAGAGGCAATTTGATCAAATTCTTTTCTATGATTAATGGTATCTATGCTAATTTCCAATAAATTCAGCAGAAGGAGAATCCAAGAACACTCTGTGCTTAAATCACAAGCCAAAACACCAGGGACACTGAAAGAGCAAACCATCCATCCGATCCCATACAGTGGTAAATCCTGAACTATTCCACTGGAATTACTAGGCTGAATAAACAAGATCAAAACCAGGTTCATGGGGATGACCCAAAACTCCTGTTGCACTCGTGGAGCAGAGACCACAGCTGGGTGAGTGAAACTGCAGAGCTCAGCTCTGATAGTCCAGAGAGTGTCACTGACATTGTCTTGCAGACAGGTGGGATTTGAGCAGAAGGGCACAACTCTGCTTGGGGTAGGCAAACTCCCCTCAGGCGGGCTCTGCCCATGCACACCACCCTGGCCCATCTACCCTGCAGGGATGCTGAAAGGCAGACCTCAAATTTTCTCCCCTTTCAGGGTTGCTTGGCTGCTACTGACAAGAAACTAAAGCCCTCTATGCATCTTAAGTGAGGCCAACACTCTAACAGTTGATGGGTTTCCCTTATTATCAAGGTGATTGTGCTGTGATGTTCCCTTGTGAGGGACTGCACTGCTCTGGTGTGGAGGAACTACCTGAGCTACAGCTCACCTTCTGCTCGGATGCTTTGGGACCTGTCTAAACCACACTTAATCAGCTATAAGGCATTTTTTTGGATAGGGTATAATTTTCTACTGATTTAGGGATTACAGCCCACAGAAAGGAATCAGGAATCAGAACACAGGCTCCCTAAAACCTCAGATTTCTCCAGATACTCTAATGGGCTGGGAAACTGCTCAGTTGTGCTTGAAAGGCAAAGACAACCTGGTACTGGCACCCAGAATGGGTCTTGTCCTGGTGGGCCATAAGGAAGACACAAGGTGGACACAACTCCCTTCTCTTGCTTTAATTCCTGTCTGGCCCATGCTGCAAAGTCAATATCCTCTTATTATACACTCCCACCAATTTTATTTGTAAACACTCATTTAAGAAATGTGAACAGTAATTGAAGTTACAGACTGTGATGGAACAAACATCTTGTTTGTGGATAGTGCAGTAATGTTCTGTTCAGTGGCAGGTAGGGTTTGTTCCTACTTCTGAAAACCGTGCAACCTTATTTTTATTTCAGACTGGTACATGTGAACCCACTTCAGAAAGCTGGGCTTCCTTGTTCTTCTTGGAATCATGCATGAAGCGCTGAGTCCATTCCCGCACAGCCCATCAGCAAACCATCCCCGTAAACACAAACATCTTTCGAGATGATAGAGTGCTGTTAAGGAAATGGATTTTTGAAGGCTGAGAGAATAATTACCCATGTCTTTTATTTTTTTCCCTTTGGAGAAGAACATAATGTTTTCTGGTTAACCTGAAAGTCTTGAAGCCTAGAAAACACTATGTAATGTGTATTATTAGGAATATCATGCAAAACCAAGAGAAATAGTCCTTGAGAGGCTTCACAGCAATAACAAACTATTAGGGATAGGCAGAGATGATAATTTCAAAACATGTAATTTCAATGCTGTAAACCTACATAAGAGCTTTCAATAATTTTTTATTTACAATGAACAAAACTATTTACACTCAGGGTGGTAGGTTTATCTGAGAAAAAAAAAGTTTATATTCGATCATATTGCTAAATTTTATGTAGCTAACTTTTAGCACTTATATTTCTGAAGCAAACTACCAGAAGTAGGCTGGTGAACATCACACTCTCCTGCATTTCAGGAAACCCCCTCTGGAGCAATGGAGACAGCAGGCCAGAGTTTTGCTGGATTATAAATAACCAGATTTGGCCTGGCTCTCTTGTGGATTATGCAAGTTCAGTGTGGAAGAGGAAAGCGGATTAGGGGGCTCATGTTGCCTATTTCTGAGCCAGGAGTTTGCTTTTACAGTACAGGCAGGAGGCAAAGGAGCAGAACAGGAATAGCCTCTGGCCCCCTGGCAGTGGGCAGATAAGTGAATGGCACTAGACATCTCCCCATTTCCCGTGCACCACAAAGCAATTCTTGTGCTATGGAACAGATACTTGTGGCTAGTTTGGCATCTTAGAGGGCAAAAATGATCACTTTGTGCACTCAGTATGTCAGTGTGTCAAAGTAATTCAAGGCCAGAGAAAGTGTCTCTGATTTGAGCCTGAGAGAGTAGTGGCTTCTGAACCGGCTCTGGGGAGCAATCAGATTCTTACAGTATTTTGGAGGTGTGTATTCGTGGCTAATTGGGGCTGCACCACTCACCTTTGATCTGGCAGGTCTGAACTAGTATTTCCTCAAAGTACACTGTTTCCATGCCAAGCCCGTGCCACGAAATGATTTTCTGATTTCATTCCCGTTTCCAGAATGATATGTGGGTGCTACTGAAAGGGAAGGAAATTAAAAGGAAGCAGTAGGTCAGGGAAACTATTTCATCCAATGCACTCAGAACTCGCTTCTCTTCAACTAGTTACTAAAAACATACTTTTTTTCTGCGTAGGAAACAAAAATACATATATCAGTGTCTTGGACCATAGCATTTGCAGGAGTATGCACCTCACGTTGTCAATCTGAACAGTCACGGACGTCCAGTGCTGTGCTATTTTCTTGATTTACAGGTGGTTCCCTGGCACTCATAAGAAAAAGGAGAGAGAAAATCTAACAGTGAAGGAGCTGTGTGTCCCAGCTTGACACCAATGCACACAGCTCTCTCTGAGCACTCACAAAACTTATTGACTCTAATAAAAGCAAGCAGTTGTAAAACCAGAGCTTAAACCCCCAAGGGAGCAAGGTTAATGGCTGCACCAGAAAAGCCTATTCCCCAGAACCAGCACGCCTGTGCTGCTGGATGCAGAAAAGCCAGGAGGATGCAAGGCAGCTGCTGCTGCTCCAGGAAACCCTGGAGCAGCAGGAGGCTCCCATAGGAACAGCTGCAGTCCTTAAAAGAGGTGGCTATCTCTAAGCCCTTCAAAGCCGTAGCTCCTGATACACCAGCTGCTTCTTAAAAGGTAGCTTTAACTTATCCAGGGCTCCTTTTTACAGGAAATAATACTGATTATTAGATTTTGTAATGTGAGAGGGTGCAGAGGTCCCTGAGATCAAGTTAAAAGTGTGCATTAAAAATAGCCCAAAGACCAGAGTATGACAGGAAAAAGAAAATGGGAACCTACTCATGTTCACCAATTTCTTATGCCAGCTATGGCAAGTAACTCTTTGTCAGATCTCTCTGCATGTTCAGCCCTGATTTACTTGTGAGGAAGATTTATATGTTTGCTGTATCCATTTGGGATTTTGTTGTTTATTTGGGTCTACTCTTGATGTAAACTGTTGAGTTTAAGTTACTCATGGCTTTCCAAGACGTCATTCCAAAAATCCTATCATAGCTTCTAATACCAAAAGTCACTATTGGTAGTCAAAACTCACATTACACTGATTAATTTAATCAACTTTTTCTACGCCTTTGTAATTCTCCTTGGGTCAGTTGCTTGCTAAGACCATAAGTTCACTCATTGCTGATCACGAGATACGGGATTTATCCATTTTTTTATCCTATGTCTAGTAATATATTCCTTAAAATCATTTGAATAGTCTGATCATCCTCTAGAGTTAGCAATGCCTAGCAGCAGAAATTTCCAAATCCTTCTCTGCACTGCAGGGTAATGTGCACAGGCCTCTGCTTTCAGCTGTGCAAGCTAAGAGAAGTTGGCCTTAGCCAATTAAATTAAGTGATCACAAAATTTTTAAGACAAAATACAGAGAGCTTAGAAGTTTGAAACAAAACTAGTGGTGTTATACAAACCAGTCTTTTAGCAGTCAGCAAGGATTTGATGAGAACAAAATTACATCCAACCAATCCCATTTCCTCTACAAAGAGGTTAAAGGCTTGTGAATAAACAATAGAAGCCATAAATCCTGCATTTCATTATGCTTTTGATATTGGCTGTTGTGATCTTTTTATAAATAAACTAGGCAAACCAGGTCTGGATGAAATACATTTGTGTCAGAGCAAAACTGGAGAACCTTGCCAGAAAAGTGCTCAGCCATTTACTACAAAAACACAGTCGTGAATTAAGTACTTGTCTTTGTCCAAATCAATATTTTCAGCAACTAGGATACTGAACTAGGAAGCACTCCAGCTGAAATTTAGGGATTGAGCTAAAACTATGGTCAGTGACACTAGTGAAAACCATGAACACTTAAATTTTTCTGGACAAATTGATAATTTTTCTTTTTAAGGAGGTATGTGCAAGAAGAAGACAATGTCACCCAGTGCTTAGACAGACAAATTTTTGGGTAGCACTTCTCTAGAAAACTACCTGGGGGTCGTAGTGGTTTTGAAGCTAGGAGGAGTTACTCTGCTGCTGTTGCCAGCAAAGCAAACACTCTCCCAGAGTATATAAACAGAGGCATTAACCTACGGGGCTCATGCAGAACTCATTCCACTCCTGTCAGCATTTGCAAAACCTCAGATGAACAGCTGTATCTGGTTTTGGGCAAGGCACTTCCTGTAAGATGGGGAGAAGCTGGAGGGTGTTCAGGAGAGAGCAGTGAGAGTAGTCAGAGGTCTAGAAAATGCACTCAGTGAGGAAAGGCTGCGAGAAATAGTACTGTTCAATTTAACATGAGGAGAATACGACAAAAAAGGGAGCTGCAAAGGGGCAGGGAAAAGATTTTGTTTCCTGGTCCATGAGAGCCAGGGCAGGATGCAAAGAGCTAAATCCTGCTAGGGGGGTTTAGGTTTAACGTTAGAATGTGGTTTCTAACAGCTTGGCCACTGCTGCAGGACATCTTGGAAAGTCTCAGATACACTCCAGAAAAGTTGTGTAAATTTCTCCTAGCTGTCTCACAGCCACGCAGGCAGTTCTTACTGCTGCAGACAGCTTAAGGTCTTGGGAGCACTTTACAGGCTGGTGTGGCCAAAGTGGAGAAGGGTAAGGCTGCTCTGAGGGTGGTGGTGATGCTCCTCTGGACCTGGTGGAAGCCTCCTGCCCTCCAAAAGGTTCTGCCTCCGAGCCCCACTCCCCCTTGCCTCTCATTCTTTGCCATCTCAAACCAGGTCTTCTTGTGGGCCGGTTGGTGACCACAGCAGCAGCTACAGGTGGAACAATGTGCTGGACTTGGTGGGAGTGGTGTCACCCCTTGTCACCCCTCATGTATGTGTATTCTACTGTTTCTGCATGGGCAGAAATGCAAGATGTCTAAAAACAAGATTTTACAGGTTTTTGTCTTCGTCATAACATTCTCTCAATAACTAAACAAAAAATGCAAGAGCATGGTAATAAAGAAAACCTTCAAAGCTATATACGTCAAATGTTTTTATCCTTTCCTTCCTCTTTCTGTGCCCTACTTAAAACACTTAATGTTTGTTAACGTAATGTTAACATTTAAGTGCACTAGTTCTCATGGTTATAGGCAGACCAGTATATAGAAGTCTGAACCTTGACTTGTCACACTCTGACGGGGCTGTGCTAAAACCACTGGTTTCATGGCTCTGTGTAATCTAATAACAGCAGAAGCAGCAGCCTGTAGCCCCTGGTCTAATGACTCTGTGCTTTAATTGAATATATGATGCACCAGCCACAGCAAATGTGAGGAGGAAGACAAACAGTGAGTGGAACACAAGTGACATGATCAAACCTTTAATATCTAGTTTCTATTATTTCCACCACCTACAGTATTTGTGTTGTTTCAACAGTGAATTTAGTTTTTCACTTAAGCTTGCTACCTTAAGAAAACAATTAATTAAAAATAAGGAGTTTGGTTTCTTTTAAGACATCTACTCAGATAATAAGCCAGTTTTCCCCTCAAATTGTCCCACTGATGTGGTAGAAGAAGCACAGGCAGTTCCCCTCCTTCACCCTTCAGCCAGGACCAGGTGCTGTTTCCAAGAGAGATGAGCATGGATCCAACCGCAGCTCAAGGTGCTCGACTGAGCATGACAAGGTCACCTGCCTCAGGTGCCCTCTGGTCCACCCTGCTCCCAGCAGCTTACAGCGCTGCCTAGAGAAAGCCACATTTTAATTTATTTCCAATTATTTCTGCCTCGTGAGACAATGCAGTAGTTCCTAACAGGGACATGGGTATGGGTTAGGTGTTTATGACTGCAGTGGGCAGATCACTGGGTAGAGATTTCTGCTGTGAGACAGCTGAGGGGTCCCATGGACAACTTAGCTATCCCTACCAGCTGCCAAAACCCTGTACCAGACCAAGTTATAGACATTGAAAATCCAGACACATGCAATCTAGGCATAAAAACTACTGCTTTGGTTGAAGCTAGATCTGTTATCTACTTGACTATTGCAAATAACCTTCACCTTTCTGAATTCTACCAGGTAGCACAGGCTACTATTGGACACAAGCAGCAGGACAAGCTGCCTATTGCCATAGTCCCCTTGAAAAAGATACACAGGAGCAGATGTATATCAGCAAACCTGCTCCTAACTCACACCACTCAGCACTTTGAAGGGTAAGGACACTTCCTCTGGGCTCAGCTGGTAGCATTCAAGCTGCCTCACGCATTGTCAGGGCACACATAACCACCAGGATAATTATCTGTCCAAAAGCATGTTTTAATTTCATGTTAGCGTTCAGTCACCCCTCAGAAGTGTGTCTGTAACACCTGCACTCTACCCATTAACTCTGGCACATCATCTACTTAACATTATTATCCTCCATCTGGAGGATTATAGCACTTCATGTACATTTAAAAGGCAGCAATTCATTATGCATTGTACTGCATATAGAAGTGAAAAGCTGTTTCTGGGAGTCACTCTTGCTTAATCCTAAAGACTGATACTGTAGTATGTTTGCAGGGCCGGTCAAAACCAAACAGTCAATAGATATGAAATTGCACATTCAGTCCTGAAACGAAACAGAAAATGTTCTTTATACTAGTAAAAAAAATAAAAAGAAGTTCTTTTTTTCTTTTGCAAACTACCTCTAACGAAAATTTGACATGAAGAATTACTTGTGTTACATGACTGCAGTTTATGTCAATTATTCAGTTTTGTGATTTTTCAAGCACTTAGATTACTTTGTGTGTTTTTCCTCATTTTTGAATGAACACAGCTGTTACTAAATTTCATTAAAGAAAGCTTTGTACGCACTCTTTTTCAGAGGTGAAGCCAAGAATTTAGGAAGGTTTACAGAGCTGGCTTTCATATAGATAAGGGGACCACCATCAAACAGCGTGTCTTTAAATTTTAAGTTCATGAGTTCAGTTACTTTTGCTATTGGAGATAAAAGGAAAGACCAAATGTAGCAGAAAAAATTTCTTCCTACCATCCTGCGTTTGCACAGCTATCAAATGCTTCTGTATCTGGGTATTCTAAGAGACGGGACATTGAAATGATGAGGCCTCAGATCTGATTTAGTACCTGTGCATTAACATCAAACTAAACTTACTGGCTTCTGGTACACTGTGAATGAATTGCTCAAAAAGCAGTATGTAATTATGAAGGGAATTCTCTAATTTCTTATATGGTTCATCTTCATGAATGTTCCAATAGCCTTAAGGTATTTTATCCCAACAGTCTGGAATACAAAATACAGTTATAAGAAGAACATTCCATCCGCTATTTCCCTTGCAATAGATAGTAATAACTATACTGGGCTTTAGTACAAATCTTTGAGTTAAATCTGAACTGACAAGACCTGAAAGAATGTTTGACTGGTTTCCTTCACCTGCACCTTAGACTGCTTCATACAATAAGGTAGCCAACAGATGTTCAGAATCATTCAACTTCATGTTTTCCCAGCAATTATACTCAAATCACAGTAAAGGACAAAATCAGCACTGCTTACATTTCTGCAGTTAATAGGTTATGTGTCAGCATGTTTACAGAGAACAGTGTAAAGATTCAAAGAGTTTGCAAGGATGTAAGCAAGGTATGGAGGAAGCAGACCTGTCTTGAATTTCTGACAGGCTTTTCTTTAACTTTTGCATGCTGCTCATCATAGGAATATAATTAGCCTAGTGCTTAAAGCTATCTCAGACTAAATATGCAATTGTGCAGCAAGATGGTGAAGTCAAAGTTCAATTATAACTAATGTAATTTGCTGCAGAATAGGTTCTTGCTCCCTAGTTACATTTGTGGGAGTGCTTTTAAACTAAGGCCACTGCCAAATCTGACCCTCCTCTGCAAATCATTTTGGGTCTGTTGGGAACTCAGGAAGAACTGGAAAGAGGGAAATTCATCCAGCCCTGCAATGATCTGTCTCTTCAAACTTGCCTCTAGGGAGCTTCTGAACCAAGGCCACAACATATGGCATGTGTGACAATTTATCAGATTGTGCCATTCACAGGGCCTGGCCTGCATACTTCAAAAAGCAATAATTTTCTCAGAAGGTGGTTCACACCAAAGTAATTATTTTTGGTTTTTAACTGAGTGTCTCTGCTGCACATGGCCTTCATATTTATGCTCATTCACGTCTTCTCTACACCACTGTTAGCAATGACAATTTTAAGAGAATGGAGAAGGCCACCTCCAGCTGAGTAGCACTCTGATGATATTTTTCCAGTAGATTGAAGACATATATTTATAGTCTGCTAGGGACATAATTTGGAGTTAATGTAGCAAGCTGAGCTTTTGCCCGTGACCTTTAGGCAGTTTATTGACTGCCTTTCCAGTTTGAGTTCACAGAAAGGCAAAGGCTACTTTAAACTTCTACCACAGGTAAACATAATGTGAGATTATTAGAACCTCAGAACTGCAGCACTGTAATTCTGCTGCACTGTGGTGATGTAGGAGAGCAGTTAGTGTGCAAACACTGAGTACCTTTTAAAAGCTGTAGAATGAACCATTCCACAGTTCGTTGGTTTTTTTAATCCAGAATACTCAAACATTAAAGTCTAATTTTCTAATTATTTCTAATATTCTAATTAATTTTCTAATTATTTTCTCTCTGTTTGCAATCCAAATCACAGCACCTTTTATACTAAAATTTCAATTAATTTGGATACATTTTGCCAAAACCCAAGAACACCACAGTATCCACACATTGTTGTGCGAACTGCTCCTCCTCCACCCAGAAATCTCAGTGCTGAACAAAAACAGTATGTTAGACAAACCCTGACCATAAAAGAGAAAACATAACACAAATACCAATACATACCCTAGTACTTTTTATTCCTAATTTTCTTTGGTTCTTTTTCTGTACAGAGGATCACTGCTCTTTGAAACACATGCTTCTCTTGCAATTCAATCAATTGTAATTAACTGGGCTGGAACTGCACTCTTCTGTGCAATGTACAAACGCGTGGGACAGAAAGCAGCCAGCAAAGAACAAATCCAGTGGTCAGATAAGGCAAGAATAAAAGTGCAGAGGAAAGGAGATATTTGTCTTCCATCCAATGTGCTAGTGGGGGAGTAGGCAGCAGGCTGTTCCCTTACCTTTGCTGGGACTATTCATGCGCATAAATGCATACATGCATTCATGTTTTGACAGTCTGAGAATTTTTTAAAGGAGATCAAAGAAGCTGTGGGAGGGAGTGGAGAGGAGGTTTGAAATTCTCATATTCATTCAAGTGAGTTGTTGCCTCTGAGCTTATTCTGGCTCAGTGCAGAGGATCAATCACTTCGCTGAGGGCAGGCTGGAGTGGGAAACACACACAGACACGCACATGCGCTTGTGTACACACACATGAACACTCACAGGGCTCTGCAGAGACCAAATTTACAGTGACATAGTAGAGACACTTCATACAGGCAAAATGTGATGAATAATAACCCAAAAAGCAGATCTCCTTATCTACCCAATTTGAGGGGAACCTGCTGTGACTAAAGAGCAGTGGTGTCCTCACTGGAGGAAGAGTGGAGCAATTCCTCTCTTTCTTTGTGTTCCCATTCTTTTTCTCTTTCTCTTTGTTCCTGTTCTTCTAGGGGTTGTGACAATTCTTTACACCTCCCTGTTTTCTCCCGTGTTTTTGCCATATTTGGGATTTTTACATCTGGTATACCTATCTCCTGCTCTTTGTCACGCCTGCTGACCAGCCGTGATTTCTGCTTCACCCTCAGCCTCCTGTTACTGCCTCATGCCTATATCTCCACGGCCTCTACTGTCATCTTCTGCCACCTTTTGGTTGCTGTCCTGAGGACCCCTGCCACAGAGTAGGATGACCTCAGAGCTGCTTACCAGAGACCCCATTTTGAGACTCAAAATTGGTGCAGTACATATATATTTGGGGGACTTTAAGGACGATTCTATAGTACCTGTTTCCTAAATGTAAATATGAATGTGTAGCAGGTAGAAGGACATGTAGGTAGTAGTGCCTTTCACTGTCTCCAGTAGGGTTTCTATTGCCTTTGTCATATCAGTAGTCTTTAGCCAGGTCTCCATGAGAAGTAGGACACAACCTTCTTATGCAACAATAAATACTGTAAAACACAGAAAAAAACCCTCTGCCTGACCTTCAAACACTTTCCAAGAAATAGTTTAAGCATTTTCCAAATAAGGCAGCAGTTATGTAGGAAGTTGTCCAGCTTGGCAAGCATGTGTGAAAGACATGCCAAAAGTCCAATCTCATTTGCCAGCCTCAAGGATATAGTATCTACCTGCAAGTTTCCACTTGGTAAATCACAGACAAGCAGCAGCTCCTCCTCTACCAGTATCTATTAGTATAATCTGAAATAAAAGATATGCAGACTCAGAGGTTTTGAATAATAGTGTTGGAAGAACTGCCCCAACTTTTTGTCACATTTCTAATATGCTTCCCCAGCCACAGAGTAGGTTTTTTTTTCCTACATTCCTTTTCAAGTCTTCCTGAGTTATGATGGGAAAAAAAAAGTAGATGACTGCAAAAATATGTAGTTTAAGGACTAACAACCCCCCTTGCTCTCTTGATGCTCCAAAACAAGTATGCATGGCTTATTTCAAATTTTAGTTGTTTTCAGGTCTTCCTACCTACAGTCATGCAATGTGATTTAGAGGTGGCTGCATTCCAAGCACTCTGCTAGCAAAAGACCCCATCGCTTCAGGGCATTCTGGTTGATAGTATTTTTCCAAATCAAAAATACCACAGACAGTTATGTAAGCATATATATTTAATCTAAAAATAGGACAGCTATCAGGAAGAAAAGCTTTTTTCCCCACTTCTAAAACCAAACTAATCATAATATGTTTAAGATGATCACAAGTGGTCAAAAGCACATGGAACTGTTTTGTTTAATATCTCACTTTAAAATTAGGCATATTTCCACATCAAGTTCTCAATCAACCCTTGAAAAGCTCTCTTGAATATATGAGTCAATTATTGGTTGCTTCTTACAGAACAATTTGATTGAACTGCAAACTTGCTGCACGACTAACACATTTTGAATTTAACAAACTCTCAAACCAAAGAGAACAGGGTCTGAGTTCTGTAATACTCCAAGTGTCCTGGTCACAGTTCACTGAAGCACTGACTCACCTCTTCCATTTAAAATAACCAGTTCCACTGCAGACTGTTCACTTGCAGAAAGCCAGGTAGTACAGCTGTGCTACTGTGTTTGCCAGATAAATGTTCTATCCATGGAAAAAGTGGCTTCAGGTAGCCTTCCCTGTAAACAGACCTAAGGTCAAAGAGAAAATAAAAGGCACAAAAGTGATGCTGCTACTTGAAGCTTTGTTACCCACCTAAATAATTATTAATCCAAAAAGTGCATCCAGGTCTACCACATTTTCAATGTCTTTGCATATACGACTTTTCATGCTTGGAAGATATGTCCAAGGGGGCAACAGAGGATTTTGTTCTTCTGGGTGGGAGATCAGACTGTCTGGGTGGAGCATAAGCCGCAGATACCCAGAACACCCGCGCAAGTATATTGCAGCACAGCATGCAGCTCCCAGCAAACAAACTGCAGTGGTAAGGTTGTAAATGAGGGAAGACACTAAAACTACAAAGTAACCATTTTCTGTAGAGTGCTTATGGCTGCAACTGGTTTTATTGGCTCTTCCCCAACAGCTTTCCCCGACAGCTCAAGGTTAACCAAACCAAACACCATAAAATTGCATTAAATACACAGAAAACAAAAAACTATCAGAAATACCATCACTAGCAACAGTCACTGTATTTAATGTGTATAGGGCAGATAATATAAGAAGCAACATCTTACCCTGCCACACAGCCCACACTCAGTGTTCAGGCGGAAAGGCAGAAAATAAAGTTAATGTACAATGAATTTTCCAGTCAGTACAGGCAGCCTAATAAACAACACACAAAATAGGAACAGACTTGAGTCTCACCCACCCTGCTGACTCCACTTTTACTGAATGTTTTACTAGTTCAAAGGGCTGTTGTATAAACTTTTTGTGTTCTGGTTTAAGCCAGACATAAATCAGAAGTATTAAGCTAGAGCAATTATGACACTTACTGGCCATATGTTAAGATAACTTGTTACTTAACTTGAAATTTTAACCAGTTGAATAGCATTCTCTACTATTATTAAGATATATTTTATACCATTGCATCAAGTCAGATGTTTATGTAGCAATGTAGATGAGAAGGTGGTGAAATTTTTATACAGTGTTAGACACCCATTCTGTTTTTTAAAGTAGTTATTTAAACAGACAATTTTTGTTGGTATTGTAGCAATTGCATGAAGTTTATAGAGGCAAATACACAATATTATTGGTGAAAGAATCTGCTGCTAGTGGACAGTTTTAAACAGTTCAGGTTGTTTTCATAGCTGAGGGCCATACTCGTACATGTGAGACACAGTGAATAAGGCTGAAAAAACCTCCCTCTGCAGGAAAACAGGGCTTCTGAGAGACACTATTCAAAAGTCTCAAAATCTGCCTGCAGTCCTATTTAGGACAAGCACTCTGCTGGTGTAAAATACAGAAAATCAGCTAAAACAAACAAAGAGAATATTTCAAGGTCAGTTCAGTAACAATTAAGTTATGCTGAAATAGAATTTATTATCTTTGTTCATAAGTGTTTGGAGAAAACCAGAATGCAGCGCCTGTTTTCAGGTAAACAAGAAAAATCTGTTTTTCATGTCAATACGATATTGCAAAATGTTAAATGTTATCTGAGCAATATCTGGCTTAGAATGCACTAGAGAGTGAAGAGAATATTTCTGCTTACTAACAAGGTAATGTTTGAGCTGATTATCCAGTAACTACTGCTGATAAACCCGGGCCAAATGTAGACTGATTTATTTCTTATCTGATACTAGCACTAAGAAATATCCCCAGTTTTAACCCTGAGGTATTTCTTAAGTCAGAGCAAAATATTTGCCCTATTTTTGTGTTTTCTATAAATTAATATTTTGCAATCTGATGGATTTTTTTGTTTGTTGGTTTGGAGATTTTTTTTTTTTAGTATTTGTAGTTATATGCATCTCCCTGACAACAACAAGGCCTCTAGGTTTTCAGCTTCTATAAGGGACCTCCAAAATGGGCATTGTAAAGCCTTTGACAAACAATGCAATTTAAGGGGCTGGGGTCACACTCCCTTCAAGACAGCGGTGAGATCATGAAGGGCAATCCACAAAGTCAATTTGTCTGGCAGGGACAGATCAAGAGCTGCACAACCAGAAACACTGCAGCGAGTTTAGACTGCCTAAGCTGGTACTGCAGGTGCTTAAGCCTCAGAAAAAACCTGTCATTTCCAAAAGAACCTGGAAATTCATTTGTTTCAGTTCCTTGATGACTAAACTCATTCTCTTGCACTTTGCTTTGGCATCCTTTAACCTGTAGATAGACTTGGAAAGTACTTGGGTACCGGATCAATTAAGGGAAAAAATATCGCTCCAGATGCTGAGATACAACTTGTAGGCCCTAAGATCTCAATTCCCAGCAAGAATCTTCTCACATTTACACAAAGATACATACTGGGTAAGGCTGTCCTTCATCATCTAGTTACACCTTCATTCCTTCCTTCCTCTGCCATGGGCTAATATTTCCACAGAAAGAGCAAGTAGAAAATGAGAGTAGCCTAGTGATGGAAACACTTCAGCAGGGTTGAGGAGATTTTGGTTTCTCCCAGGACTAATTGCACATTTTGTATTGGACAAGAGCAGCCCAAGGAGAAGCACAATGACAGATTGAACTGAGGAAGATGAAGAGAGTAAACCAGGTCTGAGTGCAGCAGCACAGTCTGTGCAGAATGGTTACAGCACCATGGCACTGACTGGTACTGAGCACCTTCAGAACAGCACCAAATTATCCCGGATAAACAGCTTTTTTGCAAACAGAGGAAGCATTTGTGGCTTCTGCAGTGTAGTGCCACAGTAGAAGGGAGAAGACAGGAAAGGGGCAAGGCTGAAAACCTTTGTATTTCAACTTATCCCCGAAGTGGAAGCTTTGCAATGGGGAGTGTGGAGTAGTCAGCTTCTGGCAGCTGTAGTGCAGGGACAGTGGTGGCATCTTCACTGTGCTGTTGCAGCGTGCCGTGTGCTGTCTGAGGACGCTCCATGTACACAGTGTGGACACGGCTGGCCCCATCTCACGCATCTTCCAGAACTTTATGGTGCATTTAGACAGGATGTTCTCCCTTGACTGGCGCCCAGGAACACACCACTGTAGCTGTCACCTGCTGAGCCAAGCAAAAAATATTAGCTGTAATATTTTATAAGCAAAATAGACAAATGAACTCTAGCTGCCAGACCTCACAAGCAGAAGGCAAGGAATAGTGTTGTAATTACTCCTACAGATGGAAGAGCGTAATTCTCCTTTGTGTGCGGGGTGAGTCTGTAATGGTGAAACTCAAAAGCTTGTACATCCATGTAAGATGTCCCAGAACTGTAAATAAAATATGAGGTTGGATCTGGAATCCCATGTCAGTAGGCTGCAATACCTAATCTCATTAGCCCTTGGAGCAAGGCTCCTTAGCTCAGGATCAGACCAAGGCTGACTGGGTTATGACCTTTCTGGGACATAATTACTTGACAGCATCTAAGGGCTTTTTGCAATGCTTTCTGCTCTGGCCACTAGATATGACCTAACTCAAAAATGGCAGAGCAGATACAAAAACCCTATACCAGTCAGTGTCAGGAGGTCAGCCAAGTGTAACACATTTAGCTTCCATACGACAAGAAAAAAAGGACCTTCAACTGAAGGTACAGAAGTAAACAATTTAGAACCAGGAGAAGAAATTTAATTACATTCTGAACCAAATCAGAGAGTGCTTTCTACCTCATTCTATCAGAAAAACAAGGAAAAGAGGTTATATGGATACAAAGTAATTTAAAAAATCTAACATATTCTCATAAATGAGATGTTATTTGCTGTTAAATTAACCAGAATTAGAGTTAATACAGAATAGATTTATGGTTCATGTCAGAATTCATGACTGCAAGGGTTGTGCTGGGAACAAATTTTTCCTCTTGGCAAAAATGGTATAATTGGATTTGTTAAGGTCCTACATGTGTTCTTGAAGCTCATAATCAGATCAAAGTCAAAGCCACTGCTTAGCATCGCAAGGTTTGTGCTTTTCTGTACCTGTTTTCTACTAATTAGAACATTAAATTTGAGAGTGGAGACAAGGGAGAAATGTAGCAAGGTTCACAAAGCAAGTGTATTGTATAATTTCTGTCTTTATCACAAAAAGGGAGAATACATCACGTTACAGTGCTATGAAGCAAAGGCAGAATATTTGACTTGATAAGAAGAAATAATTTTTTCACCATATGTGAGTAGTTACACACTGGAACAAGTAACCAATCTCTGCCCTAATTGTTTCTGTGATTCAGAAAAGGCACTGGATAATTCTTTTCCACAGTGAGTAGGTTAGAAGGGAGACTAATATGTCCATTATATGTTCAAGACTTATGAACTGATGACTTTCTGGCTAACATTTGCGTTGTTATAATAAATTGACTTCTTATTTGCCACCTTGACTTCCCTGTTAAATAAATTCTGACTGAGAACTGCCTTCCATCAAATGCAAGTCTTTGGAGGGGGCTCAAAAGGAAAAATCAAAGTTAAGCTTTGGCTCTAGGAAGTGTCTCCTACCTTTGTTATATATGTGAAACTCTTTGAACACATTGCCATCGTGCCACCTGCAGACATGCAGGGGCAGTACAGATGGTTATGGTGTCTTTGTGGTGATGGTGTTACCTACAGCCCTGATTTACTGTGGTGTACTCGGATTCTTGCTGGCACTGGCAGAGGCATTTCATTATGTGTGATACATCCATTCCACTGACTCTACTGAGGGAAATTAAGAAAAAATCTGATGCAGGAACAGCCAAGAAAGAAAGCCAAATTACAGTGAGATAGCTCAAAGTGTTGCTCACAGACAACATGCCAGAAAAGCTCTTTCACTCATTATCTATAGACCAGACCCATTAAGAAGACCTAGAATGGCAGAGGAGAAAGCATGTGGCTGGTACTGAAGTTCCCAACTGCTCCAATGCCATTTCTGATTGTTACCCCTGAGGGTAAGATGTGTGAACAACTATTTTTGGTAGTTAATGTAATATCTGCATTTTGTGGTGCCCCAGTCATCTGGTTGTGAAGGTATTGATATCTCTGAGCACATTCCAGAAAAAGAATCCTTCTCTAAAGAGGACTGAAGTACCCATGGTCTCAGTTATTGCACAGCATGCTCTAACCAACAAACTCTACTGATACCTCTGGGAGAGCAGTCTCCATTCCTTCTTGGCTGGTACAGGCAGAACTGGGCTTACAGGCACAGCTGTGTGAAAAGTGATCACAGGGTCCTCTTGCCTAGCAATAGAGAGCAGTCTTGGGAGCAGAGAGAGAAAAAAAGAGGTTCCCTCCCATCTGAATACTCACTGAAATGTCATAATCACAAGAGCAGATTGAACATTCATTCAACTTAATTTTTTTCCTGGCTTTTGCAATTTTTGCTCCAGAGGAGTTGAACAGCAAGAAATGTTCTCACTGAAGAATTCCACAGCCTGGAAGTCTGGTCAATCTTCTGTTGATAGGGTGGCAAACCACTCATGCAGAAAACAAAGCAAAAGGAGGTGCTATCACCCCCATCTCAGTCAGTCTGGTCCCCGAGCAGGCAGTGCCCTGGGAGGTACTTCTCTCTGGATTTCTGTACCCTCAGTGAAAGGAACATGCTGACGTCGGTGGCAATCATTTTGTGTTACAGTCCTACTTCCCTGAAAAAAATCAGTGTGGAAGGAGGGTTCTATGTTAGGTGGATCCAGTACTCACTGTCACTGTGTTGCAGGGCTCCAGTCACCTGGCGTTGCTTGTCCCCGAGCTCCCCAGGGCACAATTTCCTTGGAGATCAGTGCTCCAGCAGGAGAAACCTTGCTGTCTGCACACCTGCCTTCCTCCCCCGGGGCTCTAGTTCTATTGCTGCAATTCTGACCTAATTTTCTTCCTATCAGGAATTTTAGCCCCTATCTCCTTACCTCATCTAGTCCCTGGCTTTCTGATTACGTTGAATACCACAAACTTCATCTGTAACCCATGAATAGTTTTAGTCTTTTGATTTCCCCTTTATCTATCCATTCAATACAGAACATTCTGTCTACTTTTAGTATTTTCTCCTTTGCACCAGTTAATAAGTAAATGATCCTTTTAAGATTTATTTAAGAGATCCACATAGGTATCTTTACATTTATTTAAGAAATCCACCATCAGCTTGTATAATGATCTGCAAAAAGTTCTGCAAGTAGTAAGATTACAGAAATAACCCTCTAAAGACACAGTATAAAAAAGCAGAAGTCAAAATGACCAAAACTCCTGCCAGAATTTTCAATTCTGCAGTTATAATAACATTACCACATCAGCAGCTCTGAAAGTTAAGCAGGCTGTGGGGATCTTGGAAGAGACACTGGGGTCACGCAGGTGTTTGTGCACACATGCACTTCATTGAATATGCCCACAGTCTAAACACAAGTGTGAGAACACAGAGAGCAGGAAAAGTTTTGCCAACTTTAATCTACTTAAAGCTTGTATCACCAGCAGTGTCAGTGCTGAGGGCTTTGGCATGGGCTGGCCACCCATGCCCTGGGATTTTTTTGTTCATCCAAACCTCACACATCCAAACCAGACTGATAACTCTTTTCTCTTATTGGCATCAACATACCCAGGCTGCTGCTACTTTTGGTAGAGCTCCATATGCTGCAGTCACACCTGACTGCTGCGCAGACATTCTGTAGGCACCAAAGAGCCTCTGAACACCAGGCTTTTTGCACTCCTGCCACAACACATGAGGCCCATATGCTGCTTTCCAGTACCTTGTGATATCCTCATGCTGATGGCAAACGAATCCTTCCACTACACATCGAAAAAGCAATGTAAGAAAGTAGAAGAACAACCAGATGAAATGTTAGGATGATACTACTATTTGAAAGCAGTAGTTAATTTGGCTGTTGAAGAAAAAGAATTCAACAGGTAGAGAGTGTATTAGAAGTAACATATTCTTGCCTTTCTCCCTGAAATTTACTGCAGAACTTCCCATCAAGAATAAAAGTTACACAAAAAATGATGAGCAAACTTATTAATGTTATTTATGCAGCAAGTTTTGTTGGGGTTTTTTTGGGTTTCTTGTTCTGAGCTTTTTCATAAAAAGAATAATATATTAGTGAGATTTGCATAGCTATCTTTGGCATAGCTATAGGAACCCAAGTAAGTTCAAAGATCTTTACTATGGGCTACAAGACTCACTATGCAAAGTTCATTTTCATGTCAAAGTACTTTACAAAGAAATACAAGCAAAATCTCATGTATGCTACCCTTAAATGTGAGGATGGGAGTGAAAACTTAGCATTTGGTAAAAAGAGAGATACATTTGACCTATTTGAAAGAGGTAAAGTATCCTGTTCTGAGGACACAAACACACACATACACACATACACAGAGCCCTTACCAAACCTCTGCTAAACACCAAAACTTGTTGCTCTTACAAAACTGCATGAAAAAAAAAAATTAGGATTTTGTGACTTCCTCTTTCTTGGCAGTGTTTTAATGGTCTGAAAGACCAACTTTCACTGATAGTACAGAAAAAAAATAGTCATATGTTGTTTCCTGCTAAACCAATTATGGACTCAAATGACCAACAGTCGAAATCAGAGATGAGAAAATTACTCAATGAATGTTAGTGCTTTTTAAATCCATTAGGTAGCATCAAGAAGAACCAAGTGTTTTCTGAACTACAATGAGGGCCTCTTCACTTTGGAGAAGTTCAACCTAGAAAAGAGCAAACACTTAGGCTAGGAAGAAACATTATAAAGCATATATCAACATTATTACTGCTGTTTGTCAGAGTCATAATCAAATGTGAAAAAAACACAAACCTCTCAAAACCACTGGAACATAAATAAAAAAAAGGTAGAGATAGAAGAGTAAGGTTTCTAATGGTCCTTACCGCATTTCCGGGAAAATTCATAAAAGATTTCACAATTTTAGCATGTGAAAAAAGCTGTAATTGAGTAGGCAAGTAAATTGATTATTACCTGGAAAAGAGTCAGGTCAAAATAACAGGTGAAGTGGGGAGAAGAAGGGGGAGAGAGAGAAGTAGAAAACTGTTTGAAAAGCCTGTGTTTACCATCCCTTAATGGTTCCGAGTAACCATTTCACATACCATCTCTTTAATTAATGATCCAGCCTATTAAAGCTATTGCAGTAAATCAGACTCTGTTCCAGAGAAAAATTGTTCTTATTATGAAAAGTTTCTTTTTTTCTTTTCAAGTTGAAAT
>WBMZ01017113.1:0-21968 GCA_013400975.1 Atrichornis clamosus | reverse complement strand
GCTCCGCCCGCGGGCAGCGCCAGCCCCGTCCTGACGTCAGCCCGCGCCGCCCGGCACGGGGCCCGCAGCCAGCCGCTGCCGCGCCGCCAGTGCCCGCGGGGGGAACGTGCCCGCCCCGCCCGGATCCAGCGGGAAAGCCTGGGAAGGGCTCGGACCCGGTGCGGAGGGCGTGGCGCGGGGCACTGACCCCGTTCCCTCTAATGCCTTCCCCCGCCGCGACACGCGGTTTCCCGGCGGTGTAAGTGCATCTCCTCCTGCCCAGGTCAGCGGCCGGCACAGTGTCGGCCTCACGGCACGAAGGCGCTCAGGCTTCTCCTTTCCTTCGACATTTTCTGATCTCACGCCATGGAACCGCAACAGAGAGTGACAGTCGCTTTGTTCAAGCAGTCACGCAAGTATTCGAGGCCAGGAAAGGCCGGCTGGTCTGTGACCTCTTACGTAAACCAGCCACAAGTCGCGCCCGGGCAATGCTTGCATGACAGCTCTACACTCTGCTGGGGTCAGTGCTGCCCGCACACTGCTCAGCCTGCACTGATGGGGAATGCACTGTGTCACTAGTTAATTAGCTCCATAGTTCAAATTGTATTTCCATTTCTAACCCAAAATATATGAGATAGTTACTGTCGAAAATGAGAAAAACTTCTTATGGAGATGTAATATTTCCCCTGGTTGATGGAACTTCCTATTAGAACTTTTCCCAGGCTCATCCTGGTGACATAGGAGGGAATACCACTACTATAATAACAGTAAGTAAAAAGAAAAAAAAAATTATTAATTTGTTTGTTTCAACCAGTCTCTTTGTTTTAAGACTAGATAATACAGAAATAATATTCATTATAGTTACAATTTCACTTAATCTGTCAACAAGCCCCTCAACTTCCTCCTACCCATCTATTATCTCTTCTTGAGCACAACAGCAGTTCTAACTAGAAATGACATAGAAAGCCTGTGACCCTGTACTTCAAGGCTGTAGTGTAGCCTTTGGTTTCATGTATCTTTGAAGAACCATAGAAGTGGTGTAGGCAGAACAGCAGGGATAGAAAGAGATCACCTATTTGTGAATAGGACTGCAGGTTTCAGAAACCTCCAGTAAATGAGATTTGTGTAGGTCAAATTCTATTCATGTAGGAGTCCTTTCTCTGAGGCTAAAACTGTCACCTTTCATTGCTGAAAAAGTATTTTCAGAAACTTGGAGGTATTAGGTTGGAGGTGGAAGGCAAGACAACCTTTACACCGGGGGAGGGAGCAGTTTTCTTCTGGCATGAAAAATACTCCTCTTGAGGATTTGGAAATCTTGACAGATCCTATCCTGGGTGAACAGGCACTAGGGAAGAGCTGCCTTTTTGGCGTGTGTTCAAAGCACTGGCTGTCTGGGTTCATATAAAACTTTAGTTTTCAGATTACGTTTAAATCCATTTTAAAATTTGTCAAGCAACTGTCGTAGTGCTTCCTGAATGAATGACCTCCATGGGCACAGAGATCAAGACTTTGCTTAGTAGCTGTTTGGGGCCATGTCCTGTACTATACCCACCTTGGAAACTCGGGTAGGGCTGTGAACCCAGCCTCAGGCTGATCCATGGAAGTTCTGTGCCACACAGGTCCCCGCTGAGGGTGCAGGACAGAGGCACAGATCCAGGAAACACCACATCTTCAGTCTGCCAGAAACTCAAGCATTTGCTGGAAACCCATACAAACATCTCTTGGGCTTATCATCACATCAGATTCTGAGATCTTTTGAATTAAACATGTTGGTTTCCTCATTTGCTGAGAAAACTTTGATCAGGGAGTTTCTAATTAGCTTTGCTGCAGAGCTGAAGGCCCGAGTCTTAGTACTCTGAGCAAAAGAACTAGAATATTTAGGTGAATACTATTACAACTGGGCATTTCTTTTCAAGTCATTTGCCAGTGAAGTGTGGAAGTGAAGGCTTTTGTTCAGATGTTCAGCCTATTCATAATTGCTCTGTCAGTTTGGTGACTTCCAGAGCATGGTGTAAGATTCATCCCTCACTAATAACTTTAAAAAAATGCTTGGAATGTTAAAGAGTTACCAGACACCCTTTTTTTACTCCCATTCTTGTCCTGAATAAAAGAAACCAAGGCTGAAGTTCAACTTACCAGTTGTAGTTACAACATACCAGTTAAAATTGAATTGGAAAATTAAATTTCTAAACACCTAAGAAATTGCTATTTGGAAAAACGTGTTCGGAAAAATTGAGCCATATGATGACTTCTAATTCTTTATCATAATGCAGCTGACATAATACATCTCTTCAATACATGCTAAATTTTGATTGCCACCAACATAAGCATTTGATTACTCACAATCATTTGAGGGTCTTCATAGCTGAAATTTAAATTTCAAATTTCATACTTTGATTCATAAGATATAATTAGACTCTAAAGCAAGCAGAATATACATTTGCATTAAGAAAAATTATTTTAAACAAAATACATACCAGCATTATTAAGTACTATAATTAATGCTATTAATAATACTACAATTATTACAGTGCTCAACCAGGCTAAAAAAATCATTTTAAGAATCAGCATTGCTTTCAAGTTAATGAAATGAAAAACAGTAAAATCAAGAAAACTATTATTGGACCAAAGAGCTGTGCTTGCAAGAGAAAGATCAGGAGAGCTGCTGAGGGAGAACACCTCAGTAAGGAATTCAAAGAACTAGGACTCCAAATGTATTATATGGTTATGACTGTATTTATTAGTGTTTCAAAGCTTATATAAGAAGATTATGGGCAACTTGAAAGTAGTTAGGCATTAGGTGAGAATAGCAGAGCAGAAGATAGGTCCAGATATAAAGCAAGCTTGATTAACTGTTTGGGAAACTAACCCAGGTTGCAATAGTTTGTACACAGCCTATGAAGTTTCCCTGCTGAAAGGGAGATGGAAAAGAACATACTTCTGTTTTTCCAGAAGGTTTTATTGTCTTAGTCATGTGTATAATAGTCCTGAACGGAAAGGTAAATCATAGACTTGGAACAAATCTTTATCCAGACTGCCTTAACACACTTTCTCACCTCCAGTGGAAAAGACTCCTGGCTTTCAGCTCCTACCATTCCTGTGGATAATTCACCTGCTCCCATGATTACAATTCCTTGGCACATTTCACCTGCACAAATGACCCTGTGTGATCAGTTTGTGTTGCACTGTCCCGTGACAGCAGTGTCTCCCTTCCAGCTGAAGGGGTTCCTGCGGTGCTGCCCCAGCTCCTGGAGAGGGTGCAGAGCACAGCTTTCCCTCCAAAGAACTACAGACAGCTCTTCTAGCAGGAGTCCTGTTATGTGTGAGGAGCGGAAGTGAAGGGCACAGATTTTTTAATAGCTCTGGATTTTGTTCCACTCAAATCTGCAAAACATGAAGTATCCATGGAGCAAAACACAGCACGTAATTGCCAAACACAGCACATGTGTATAGTGTGTCTGGAAAGGGCAGTGTGCTTGCAGGCTGCACAAGTGCTCTGCTCCAGCTGAGCACAGCCAGGCTCAGGCCCCAGCACCACAGACTGGAGCACGTGCTAACAGTTCAGGGACTGGGGCATCACTCTTACAAGGAGAGGCTGGGGGAGTTGGACCTGTTCAGCCTCAAGAAGAGACCACTGAGAGGGGACTTCATTAATGGGCATAAATATCTAAAGAAGATGGATCCAGGCTCTTCTCAGGAGTGCCAAGAAAAAGGACAAGAGGCAATGGATAGAAACTGATGCCCAGGAAGTTCCACCTGAACATGAGGAAGAACTTCTTTCCCATGCAGTGACAGTGTCTTCCCAGCTGTCATTAATGTCAAGAGCTGGATTTTGCTAAAGGTGATGTGGGCAGTGGATGTGTTGACAGAACAGAAAAACAGTTTCAGAGCAATTAAAGAACTCAAATGCCTTAGGAAAAGGGTCTTTTCTTGGAAAAATCTGTGGTCTAAGGCTTCAGAAGAATTAGCTCTTGCATACAGCAAGAGTAAGAGACTTGCCCAGGTGCACGAGAAGGCTGTGGCAAAGGTGCAGGATGCTCCTCCTTGACCTCTAACTGAAACCATGCTTCCTCTCCTTTGCCTCCTCCTGGCCTGCAGGTTGTGGAGCACTCCAAACACCTCACTATCTTCTGCAATGAAGTGATCTCTTCAGACACTTACTACAGAGGAAACAGTATGGAGAGGTATATTCAGATAAGATGTGTCTGCAGCTTCCTGGTAGCCAGTGTAGCTCTCCAGGCAGCAGATTGCAGAATACACTGAGAACAACAGACAGACAAAAAGGCCAGCCAAAAGCTGAGGAACTTTCTGGGTGAGACTCTGGGATTTCATTGTCAGCTTCCATTGTTCAGATCTGACTAAAAACAAACTGGCAGGAGAAAGAGCACATGCTTATCAGACATCCCTGCAGGTCACGCCACTAGAAAGCCATTTCACTGTCAGTGATGTGGCCTGTTTGGCAGGAACAGAGTTTTGGATCTCACTTTTATTTGTAGGCAGTTTTGAAAAGCGCGGAATTATTAGGGATGGGTTAGATCCTTTGCAACTTGCAGAAAAGTTCCTGTCTCATTGCAGCCATTCTGAAGAAGAAGAGAAGAAAAACCTTGTACAAAACATTTCTATTTCCATTAATAACTGTGTTTGGGCCTGACAGCCAGCCAGCAAGCATCAGTGAGAGTGTTTCCTGTGAATTATCCAAGCTTTGTCTCTCACCTTTACTTTACATTGGCTTTACTATTCCATTAGCATTTAAAGACAGTGCTACATGCACAAAGAAGAGGATTTACAGTCGTAGCCAAAAGAAAGACATGTCAAGGAAAAAAAAGAGATCAAAAGAGTAATTACACTTCATTTTCATTGAAGGGACTAAAGCACAGGGACAGCAAGACTTGGATGCAGTCACCTAGAAAATCTGTGCCACTGTGGTGAAACAGATTTACACCTCCCCTTGCCAAGCCATCAAATATTTGTGTTCCCCCATCAGACTGCCACAGTCCAATGGCCACCAGTAGAGAAGGTCCCAATCTCTATTCTGGTTTAGGACTATTTTTTAACCTTATCTTCAGTTATATGCGCCTTGTGATTTGGACTTTGGAAAAGGGGTTGGCTTTGAAAGAACTGTTGATGAGGGGGCATCTGTTTTGCCTACTTTTATTCTTGAAGCTTGCTGGAACTGGTAAGTTAAAAGTCAATTCCCTCATCTTGCTCTAAAGAGCTGGTTCTATTTGTCTTCAAATGTACGTTGAGCCAGCCCTCTTAAACCCAGCCTACCAAACATTGGAATCAGTGGAAATCATCATGTCTTCAGAGGCTTTTGCATTAGGCCCCATATTTTTTCCCTTCTCTTCCAGTAGTCAGACATTAAAACACTTTGACACAAAGTGAAGGATGAATATCCATTGCTTCCTGGGAGTTAGTGTGCTGTGTGCTACACTGGTATGTGTAGGACATGCCTGTGTTTGATTCCTGCTTTTCCTAGGGACAGACTCCAATATCTGCCTCTCCCAGAAGCCTCTGCATGCCTTTTGATTAAGCAGCAGGAGCTCTGGCTAAGAGTAGAGCTGCTTGACTGACAGTATTTTATTTTACAGTTGAGATCTGCCAGAGAGTCCTGAGGTATTCTGGTTTTCTCCAAGTGATAATAGAAAATCTGACAGTTACTCTTCAGAAACAGGGCCCTGAAAGAGGGCCAGTGCATTCCACATGCCCAAACCCAGGTACTCTGAACTCTTTGCTAAGAATGATTTCTGCCAAGCTGTATATTCCCACTGGGGTTCTCTGACCACACTGCAGTGCGAGGGCCCCTACACAACGTAGTGCCAGTTGCTGTTGCTAAGACAAGCCAGGAGCAAATTACCTCCTGCCAGAACAAGGAAAAGTGTGTCTCAGAAATGTCTCTCTTCATCTACCCCTTTGTATTTAGGTCTTTTGAATGATCACTCTCACTTATTCTTGCTTTTTTAAAATCTCTACTCTGTCACTTCTGGGACTGGATATTTATCTTGCACACACACAGACATTGAAGCAAAGAGCTTTTAGGCCTGTGGGCTGCAAGAGTAAGAGCTGAGAATTCAACACTTAGCATCAGCATTCAACTTACGGAGTTAGGAGAAGGAGGTGGGCACCTGAGGAAGCAAGCAGGAAAATGTACTCATCTGAGCACAACTACAGATTGCACACCGAGCTGAAATGTTCCATACACCAATCTGACTGCATAGTAGTTCCCTTCCAGCCTGCACCTAGGCTCCCCTCTTCTAGAAAGGCTGCAAAGGATGGAAGTAAGTGCCTAGGCTGTACTAAGAAACATCCCTCCTCTGCCTCGCCACTAACGTGACAGCACAGTGTCTGGCAGTCTCAACTTTGCTAAGATTGGATTTGAATCAGAGCAGAAATGTTCTCTCTTACTTCCTTACTGTGTCAGGTCTGCAAGTGTTTGCAGGTAATTGTAAAATGTGAGCAAAATGAAAATCGTGAAGATTTCAATTTGAAGCTGTGAAAGTATTTCCCCTGTATTAATGTGCCAGACCAGCACTGGAAGAGACAGCCCTTAACTAGAAAGTAGTGAAAAATATTACAGAATGCCTATTTCTACAGTAGTTTGTAAATCTAGGAAGGATAATAGTCTCCGTATCATATGTTCTTTGCATATACAAAAGCTTAAGAGACAATTACTTGACAATTTCTATGTACCTTGCAGAAAGCATTCACCAGAAAACAGGGATGGGAACAATTAAGCTCCAGGCATAGAGCCAATATGCAACTGATTTTAACAGTGTGTGGATCAATTGCTGAAAAGCTCATCTGTATAGAAAAGGCTTCCGAGCACACACTAAAAGCTCTTTGCATGACTTGACCCATGATCTAACAACGACCAGAAATGGAAAGTTCTGTTGTTGTTTGTATCCCAGTAATTACAGAGGCATGGGCATGGTACGTACACAGACAGAGGTAGCCCCTCCTCCGGTAGCTAATTTAACAGAGCTGTACAAAAAGGGTTAATGCAACCCATCTCTGAGACCAACTCACTGGATAAGGTGCTGTTTATTTACTTTGGACAGGTCAATAAGTTGGCTCCAAAGCAGAAAGCTGTTTTCCAAAACTATTCAAGCAAGAAAAGCAGATACAGTGATTTCAGGGATTGTGGTTTCACTGTGGTTTTGTTGTCAGCTGTGTCTGTATTTCGAGGTGCACTGTCTGGTTTCCAGCCACCATAACATTCAACCAATACTCATGTCTTCAAAGAAATTATTTCACCCAAAGATGTAAGAATTAAGGACATATCTCAAACATTCTTTGTTCAAGTGTCACTTGACTCTGAAAAAGTTACAAACCTTCAGAAAAATGTAAGATCTGTGGGATGTGAATTCTTCCTGCTGTGTTTTGTGTGGTCCCCTACACAGTGGGATTTGTTCTCAACCAGGTCCTACTGTAATAGAAGTAACAGGCACTTATGAAGTTTAAGGCAATTTAAGAGAGTTCATGTTCCCTCAGAATTAGGACAATTTGAGATCGAGTAGTCCTAATTCAGCGTATCAGAGGTGTCTACTTCAGGCACTTTGCTGGGACTGTTCAGATTGATAATGTGTCAGTGCTGAATCAAAGCATTAGGCCAGTGCAGGAAAAAAATGTATCCCCAGCCCTCTTGTCCAGCAAGGATTGGCTCCTGTCAACTGGCATTTGACAACACCTTAGAGACTTGGAGCCAACAAGGAAGTCCAAATACCCATTTATTTTACAACAGCATTTACAAGAAACACATCAGTATATCATCTATACATCTGCCCTAACTTTTCTGGAGCTCTGAGGTGTTTGTATCTAAACAGATCAAGCTTTGAACTGGTAATATTCTACCTCTAAATAAAGTTTCTGGCATGGCACAACCTGAAAACCCTTAAATTAGTGTTGAGATTCTTGCATTGCAGAGAAAGTATTTTTACTGGTGGTTTTGATTCAGTAGAATAGTGAGTGATTCCTGAAATTAACTGCTTCTGCTCACTGGCCATTCTTTAAAGTTTTAAATTCATAAGTGGGACAGCTTTCTGGAAGATATGGTGTAAAGGTGAAGAGAAACATGCTGCATACATGGGCGAACACGTAGTGGACTCAGAGTGTGGAAGTTCAGATGAACTGAGTGTGCTTTTGGTTTCAAATTCAATGAATCCATGAAAATAATCACTAATCTGGAAACATTTCATTTCTGAGTCAGTTCATGGGGCCCTTTCCTTTGCCAGCCACTGAGCCCCTGTAATGTGGTAATTCCACTGCTGACAGAGCCTAAATGAAGCCAGCCAAGTTGTAATGTGTAATAGGATTTCCTGGAAGCTTCCTCAGGCTGTCCCCATTTGTGTAGCTGGAAGTGCAGACTCACCAATTTATTAGGTGCCTAAAGAAGCAGTTAGGAATGAATGTTATAAATAATCCAAGGAGGTGCCTCATCTTGCTTCTTAACTTTCTGAGGCACTTTCCAAACAATTCTATGGTACCAATTCATCCCATCAAACTTCAGACACTTCATTTAGGCACTGGGACAGAGATGTACTGGTTTTAGGTTCCCTCTGTAACATCTAGATGACAGAAAGGCCTTTCCAGAGAGTGCCACTGAATAAACAGAAACCCTAAAGTGATCCTTTTCCTAATTTAGGTATATGAGGAGTTTACCCTAAGTAGAAAAATCCTGGATCTAGGGTTTGTCACTGTACCTTGGAACATTTTGAAAATGTGCTTCAAGGTGACTGCTGATCATGGGGGTTCATGCAGTCGCTCTGACACAAAGACAACTTTGGCTTCAACCTGAACTGTGTCTCCAACCCTCACTACTGTCTCATTTTTCCAAAGCTTGGGTAAAGATCTGCTTGCTCTTTCCTTGGGGGAGAGGGAAGGGTTTAGAATTATATCTAATACTCATTAATATTGTATTGGTTTGCAATAGCACAGAGCTCAGCCCAATACCTAAATAATGCCTGTCCCATTAAGAAGCATAGGTACATTAAAAAATGCTGGAAGGCATTAATATTTGTATTACCCTTAAAATGTATGCAATCAAGTAATGACAGCAAGTTCTCTTTCTTTGCCTGAGTCTCACATGCTTTCCTTTTGATAAGTTGAATTCCCTGGCACTTGTGCACTGTAATAATCATTCTTGGAGACTTCTGTCTGAGGGCTGCCAAGCTGAGTGCCAAGTGCCTTGCATCTTCCTTGTGTTTGTATTAGTTGAACCTCTGCATGACATTAAAGCTCTCACCTCTCTGTGTCATTAATGCTCTCACCCCCAGCCCTTGTGCTTTGAATTCAAGAGCAGATGATGACAGAAAGAGCTGTTTAGATGACCTACAGCAATGCCCTTTCCTTATGAGAAAGTATAAAGCATTCCCAACAATTTACTTAGGAACTTGTCAGTTCTCTTTTATATTTAATTCATGAAACGTGTATGAATATAACACATCATCTCCACAACTAATGCAACTCTAACAGAAATACAACACAGATGTCCCCATTAACTGCAAGTGGATTTTTTTTATGTTTAGCACCATGCACTAGCTCTCATCAAAAACCTTCATTGACCTCCTGGGAGCTCTATGGTTTCACACAAAATGGTGGCAAAAAGGATGCCAAGTTGTAATAGGACTCTCATTTGCATTTGGATCAAAAGACTGCCAGCTAGGGAGTAAGAGAGTATCTGGTTCCTGGTGTCACTCTTTATACCATGAAGCTGAAGCAAAAAACATCACTGCTGGAATCATCTCTGCCAGCCTCAGCTGACAGGATTGGCAAGGAGTGAGGTACACACTGAAGGGATGGAGACAGTAGCCTAATTATTTTCATGTCTGTGATACACTGAGTGCACTCAGTTTACCAGGGGATAAACAGAGCTTTCAAGGGGATGGGGACAGCTGAGGAGAATACTCTTTTGATTTACATCCTCCAGCACTCGTCACATGCAGTGCTATGGAAACAGCATGTATATGGAAGATGCTGACTGCAGCTGAAAAGACATTGCTGGTTCCTTCATAAACTCAGTTTCCCAGGAAGAACAGATCCAGTGTACCAAGGTCCATCACGACTCACTTGTGCAGAGAAAGGTTCTCACTGCAGGAGCTTTATTCTGTGAGATACGGTTGTTTTGAGCCAGCAAGACTTCAAAAGTGCATGACTGCCTATATAAATAGAAAACTCGTGGAAACACAGCACCCAGAGGATATGCAGTGTACCAATATGTGCTCAGTCAGTAGCTTGTCCATATTTGCTTTGGACTTGTTTGAAAGCTATTGTTTAGGGGGATAATCGACTATTTAGTTCCCTATTTTGGTTCACTTCAAAACCTGTACCTGCTTCAGGCTCTGGTTCATTAAAGTCCTGCAAGGTGCCTGTAACATCAGGGTAGTCTGCATTCTCTCTTCACCCCACACCCCTCGATGGCTGCATCAGTTTGTGCCCTGCTGTGGCCCAGAGAGAGCCAGGAGCTGGCTCTGGGGGCCTGCAGCAGCGGGAGTGCAGTCGGCTGAGGCCATGTGGCTCCAGAACAGGGGTGGAATTGAAGCAGCAACCAAGAGCAGCAGGGCTGCAGCCACTGTGTCTGCCATGAGGATCTCACTTTTGTTTTGTTCTTAGTCTTTGCTGCTAAAAGCTTCTGCATTGGCAGAGAGAAAAACCTGTGAGGCTGAGGTCAGCCAGCTGAAATGGGAGGAAAGTGCAGGGGAAATTCCTCGGAACTGATCAGACTTGTACCACAAGGTCACGTACCAAGAACTTGTTTGGAAAGGGTGTATCTGGTATTTTCTGGATACTTGCAGAAATGCAGGAAGCTCATGATACTCAGAGTTATTAATTTGTTCTTTTTTTCTTTTTTTTTTCCCTTTTCAAACAGAATTGAAGTTTCTCAGAGATGTTTCACAGTTTTGTCCTGTGTCCCCTCTCAGGTGTGAGGTACATGAGGGAAGAAGGATATTAGAAAGAATACCAGACGTAATCCAGTTTAGAAGAGCTTCATATAGTCATTAAGAAACATCAAGTAACACAGATTCCACAGTAAGCATTGTCCCTGTGCCCAAATGCAGGACTCTGAAGGGCAAGGCAATAGAGAGCTGTGAATAGATAGCTTCTTGTATGCATTACTCATTTTCATTGGATTTATTGCCTTCAATTTCTTAGTAAACTGTTTACAGAAGCTTAATGATGATTGTAAGCCACATTCCATCAATACGTAGTGCTACAGAATTGTCTTTATTTGCATTATATTTCTGTCTATCAAAAGAAATTTAAGACTTACTGTTGTATGATGAAGTTAATATTTGTAATATTTTTTTGTGAATAGATGGTACCTTCTTTAATAATGGGAAAAGCAAGTAAATAGGTTCATCTAAAGTTCAGCATCCAACCTTATAATTTTAGAAAACTGACTTTGTAGAAAGAGAGCAGTTGTTAAATCCTGTAAACTATGCTGAAAAGTAAATTTTATTAGAGACAGGCATTGTTGAACACCAACCATTAACCCACCAGCAAAGCAATTCTGATACAGCAACCAAACAGTCACCTAGGCCAGAATTCAATTTATGGAAATCAGGTACTACTTCCATACCAAGAGCAGTTTACAAATTCTGGATACCCCAGAAAAAAAACACAAGCATCAGAAAGCCATGAAGAATTGAAGGTCAAGGCCCCCACAGAAAGCAGCACTTGCAAACAGACACACTCAGTGTTAAGCTTGGTGAGAGCACCCTGCATTTGCACACAAGTGTGAAGGATTACACCTTCCTACAGAAGTCTGCTGAAACCAGCAGCATGGGCCTAGACTGGAAAAGAAAAGAAAAAAAAAGCAAAGCCTGATATGAGCATTACATACTACAGAGGTTTAAAAAAGCATGAAAAATGCTGGTTGATACAAAAGCTTTCTTGTTGCAGGTTGCACACTTGACACATTAGTTATTCACGAAGCCTCTGGAAAAGCAGGAATGTTCTGTTTTTATCTTGAAATGTGACATATTTTACTTGGTAGAATGAATTGTACTTTAGGCACTACTTAGCTCCATAGCTGTAGGAAGAGTTTCTGCTTGAGATGTTTAACATATCTGTTAGCTAATTCAGAAACAGAAGTGTAAAATCCAAGGCACCATGAAGACTGGAAATAGTCTTAATTCTGTGTGGTAGTTTAACATCAAGTATCAGAGAATGCAGCTGAAAACACTGCTTATATCAAGACAAGCAACACAGTATTTTTATTTAATTAATGTCTTATGAATGTCTCAGTGAAGTGTCACTCTTTGCTTATTCACTACACAGACACAATGCAAAATAGCACATGATAAACAAAGACATCAATTGAGAACTGTATTTTCTTGTGGTAGAGGGCAATGAAACATGAGCTATTTCATTAAAGGGAGCCTAACTTTATCATTAAAATGTTTTCTGGACCCGAACAAATGATTGTTACCCACCATAGGACTCTACAATTTGCAGCATCAGGATAATGAAAAATATTCCTATTGAATAGAATTTCAATATCTAGTACTTCCCTGGATATTACTCAACAGTAAGAAGAAAGCAATGCAGAATGTGGTGAGGGGGGAATATGCTTACCTGATAAAAGGTGCCTTTAGATCAGGTAGCATGAGGTTGGTAATTAAAAATGAGAGGGATGGCACCCATTTGATGGGTTGGGCTCTGCACTGAAAAGGGAAATGCATTCAATGTTGTCCAAGCCAGACTTAGCTAAGTTCAGTTTCCCTGTGCTTGCTCACATCTTCATGGCTGTGATCAGCCCTGGACGAATGCCTAACAACTGATTCCTGCTGTTGGGAATGTTGTTACTAGGACAGAGGCTTGTCCAAGCATGCCACCAGGCCTGGCAGCACTGGGGACTAAAGGAAGTTTTAGGTACAAGGTTGGCAGAGAGGGAACACAAGGAAGAGCTATTTATTCTTTTTTAGTGGCTATCATGTTCTCCTAATTCTCATAAAGTTCTGACAGTAGTTTTGGAAGAAAACGGTGCTCTGTAAGGCCTTATTATTGTCATGTAAGTGTCAGCATTTGGGTGGATTACCTGAACTTTCCGAGTGGAATATATTGATTGGCAAATGGAAATCACTGCATAGAGGAAGTGCAAAGAGCACTGAAGGTTCACTTTCTCTTTAAAATATCATGGAAACATCTGGCAGATAACTGTCATTTGCTTTTCTACAATAACTACTCAAGACTTTAGTGTCTGCCATTATAAGCGCTTGGACTAGAAACTCTCAAGCTGAGTTTATTAATCTTAGTGGATGTTTAGTGTTAAAGTGCTTCAAACATATTTCAGTGAGACAGGTATCCATCAGAAGTGTAGAATCATTACCATGTCTCACTGTTAATTTTAATAATTTGGAAGAACTTAAAAAACATTGTGAAAAGTGAAAAAGCAGAAGGCGTTCAGTTGTCAAATAGCACAGCTTTTGGAAAGGAGTTTGTTCCCCAAAAGAAGAAAAATACAAGTTCAGCAGCTGTGTAAATGTTATTTTTTGCCATGTAGCAAGAACAACACTTACTCACAATTAAGTAGGTAAGAATTGTAACTGATGTAAATTAGACCCTGTGTGTCCATATAAAATGAACTACTGATTGCAAGCTGGTGTAGAAAACAAAAGGAACAAACTTAGTGTATAAAGAAGAAAAAGTAATATCAAAGAAATTGAAAGACTCATCCTAAAGTTTCAGTGCCCATCCACATGCCTGCAGCTCTTGGTCAGCTCCCCCTCTTTGACTCACATCTCTAATGGAACTTCCAGCCTTTGGTAACAAGACCTTGCACTCGCTGATTTTCTGACTGTGGCACATTGAATATCCCAGCTCCATCTGTGTGCAGATACCTGGCTAACACTCGGATCCCACACAGCACTGCCACGTGTAGCAGGTGTGTCTGTTAGCAAACACTTCCCTGGCTCTGAGCATCTGTCTCAGAAGGGCTTTTTCAGCACCAGAATGATTCCCAAGAGACAGACAGATGGTACCATCTGTGCAGTCTTCTGACTTGCAGCCTTAGTGCTCGCTGCCATCTCACTTGGTACAAATTTTATTTAGGAATAACTTGTTCAGTTATTATTATATTATTTTATTAACCAGCAATTGATTCATATTTAGAATTGTCCTAAAATTTTCCAGGGCCAGTGGTCATCTCCCTGTCTCTTTTATGGTTCTCAGCAAGCTCATTTTGATGGAAATGAGTCACATCCTTAGAGCATGCTCCACTCATTATCTTGTCAAAGCAGAAACACAGATAATGAGAAAATGTACTTGGGGAGAATTACCAGGCCATAGACTTAGATGGGACCCAAAATCCCTTGGAGCAGTCTTAGAAGAGAAAATGTTGAATAGTTAGCATTTCAGTAAATAGCGTAGGAAAAAGAATAAATCATACTGTGCTGTGATTCTTAGCAACATATGTATCTCTTATCTGAGCCTTATCTTCAGTTGGTTGCAGCTTTAAAACTCTGCATTGTAGCTAAAAATACAGAAAAACATACTGTACATTCTTTGAGAGGGGCGATTAGTCTCCTGCTGGAGGAATGTCAGCTATTGTTCTCCTCCCAATCAGGGCAGTTTCAAGATGAAGCTAAACTCATTTTTTATTTTCCATCTCAAGTTTCCATGGTAACAGTATGTAACATCATATTTGTAAATAGCAACTACCCATTTAACTTCACAGCCACTTTGAACATTTTCTGCTACAATTTTAACATCCTTGAAATGTCCAACTCTGTTTTCTTACAATTTTACTGTCAGTATACCTAATTATTTGGGGATATTTCTGTTTAAGGAATCTTCAGTGTTGCAGCAGCACTGCAGTACATCTGTATTAACACATATGTGTGGGGGTGTGTACAGGCATACCTGCATGGACACACATTTATAATGAACATTGCCTGGCAATGGCACATCCCATTATAAATCTTTATTTTTCAACTTCTTATAACCTGGCCAAGTTGAGGCCGCGCAGGTTGAATGCCATTTGGCCCAATTCACATTCCAGAGATTTCTTTTGTAGTTTCAACCAACTTTTTTCAATTATGGCCAAAAATGTGGCTATGGAAGAAATCAACAGTTGGCTTTCATGGACAAGATCCTTACAGCTTTTTCAGCAGCACTGGGAACAGAGCATGGATTATAACCTGCTGTCACAGACACATCTTTTTGTTGTTCTACTAAGAATTATCCAAAATTTGGCCAAGTTTTAATCCTCTGAAAACTTTTCTCTCTCATATCCACAATCCAGCCTTCCTAAAATTCCTATCTGGAATTTGCTGATGTTTCTATCTGCATAAAGCACAGTTTGGTCGCTGAGAACTCCTGCGTGCTGCTGGCTGCATGTGTGCCATCCCCAACTGGCTGGGCAGCCCCAGCCTGCTGCTCCAGCACGGGATGACACTTGATCCCTCACTGCCTTTGCCTGCGCCTGGTGGAGACTGGGGACAAGCAGTGGGAACAGAAACAGAGAGAAAGAGAAAGGGAGAAGGACTCTCCTGGGAGACCTGCACATATGGTTACCATTAAACAGGTATTTACTTTGCAGAGTAAGGACAAAGAGATCTTTAACAAAGCCATTTCCCTGAATCTCTCAAATCTCATCCCTCGCAAACTTAGTCTCTTCCCATTTCCACCCCATTCACCTTACACGCCTCGAACAGGGCTTCATGTGGAATTAAACATCAAGAACATAGCTTTTGGGTTTGATCTGAGTAAGTGGTCTGTATTGGAATCTGGACAGTTGTTTTCCATTAAGAGAAACTGAGAATGAAGTAGGGAATTACTTTGATGTAGCCCTTGTCCAAAGAACATACAAAGGTCCATTTCCTTGGGCACAGGAGGAATTAAACAAAGACAGTTTCTTTTGTCTGTCCCAGTTTGCACTTGGTCAGAGAAGTTCATTCTGGCCATGATCATCCTAACGTTAGTCCTTACTGCCACTTAAGCTTTCCCTGGCCCCTGTCAAATGCTGTGGTGCTGGAGCTGCCCTGGGCAGACACACAGGATGCTGTCAGCCAGCTCAGCCTGCCCAGGGCTGCACTGGGATGCAGCTGCCTGGGAACCCCTTCATCCACGCAGCAGGGGCTGCTGAGCACTCTTGCATGCAGTCTGTATTTGGAGTGGTGGAACTTCGTGTTTCCATGGTCTACTCCACAGAAAAACGTGTCTTTCCTACATTTATTCTGCCTAAAAGACCAGTGGTTATATCCATGAATTCTGGAGCGTAGCCCTCACTCACAACAAGCACATAATTTTAAGGAAGAAACAGCAACAGAAAAATCCTTGCAGGTTTGTTTAACCAAAGTTAAACAGTCCCATTGTGCAAAAATGAATGTATTATTAATGAGAAATACCAGTTGTCTGAAACATGCTTGAAACTTAGAAATACCAGAAAAATATTCATATTTTCTTTTTTTCCCTTCCACATTCTAGAAAATAATCCTAATTTTTGCAGACAGATACCAGAAGTGAAGCAAATACTTTTGGGTGACCCCTGCAGGAGTCCTGTTACCTGGTTCCCAGGGGGCTGGAACATGGGCAATACAAGTTGGGATCTGTCTGCAGCAGACTCTGTAACACTCCTAACTTCCTGCTGCTTTAAGTCATTCTTTGTTGAGGTGTCTGGAGAAATAAACAGAAAAGGGACTTGATTACTTTAACAATAAATAAGATTAAATATACTCATTCACTTTAGTAATGAACAAATAACGAAGCATAAATTGATTTTTTTAATATATCAAAATTATAACATTCTTTTTCTTTCTTTCTTCACAGCACTTAATTAACCCTACTTCTCTTCTCTTTTGCAATGCATTGGCATCAAGTAAACAGCAATAGGTCAGTGACAGGGAATACAAATTAGTCTCCTTTTCTAAATGCTATTGTTCTTACTCCTGATTCTGGCAAATACAGGGGGAAATTGAATGTAGTATTCCATAACACTCTCTGGGAATTGCCAAATATTCTACTGATACCAGACTGAACGATGTTAAACATTTATCTATTGCAGTTTACTTATCTTGCAGTTCAAGGTGGAGCTAAGTACTTCAATGTTGAATTTTTATTGTTAAATTCTAACAAAAGAATTTGCCAGTTTTATTCATAGAGGCTCATGGTGACTTAGAGCACTATAAAAACAGAGCAGGTGTTCCCTCTGCCAGAACCATTGCTAATGGCCTGTAGGTCTGGGGAGTGTCTCTCCTCTGCTTTTGAAACTAAAGGAGATTATTACAGTGCTGTCAACAATATTCAGCAAAGATGTAGCTGATGATGTGCATCATTAAAATAAATCACAACAGGAACAAACATCTGTAAAGCCTCAGTAAATGCCACAAGGCAATGCTCCTTATTGTAAGTTCATAGAAACATAGGAAATATCTGTTTCCTTATTATTTACTCAATCTTTAAGCAACTATATAGTTTGTCTATAAAAGCTGTCCACATGTGTATCAACAGGACACAATGGCTTAAAATCTGTCTCCAATTAGGGCAAAAGAAATCTAAACAGTAAATTAAGGACTTTACCTCATAGATTTATCTGTGTAATAACAGAGTAGCATTGAGCTATTTTTGAGACAGTGATATTTACTTACATTCCAGAATCAGTTTATTTTTCTGTCTTTAATTTTGTAATCCCCATCTTTTGGATGCTTGAGATCATTATGAAGGTCTTACCATGTTTTCTGTCACACATTTTCAATCCTCACTATGATGGAAATAGTATTTTGTCTGGTTATTTAACTAGATATACGAATTACTTTTATCATATTGTGCTTTGGAATTAAGAGCCAGGTTGGGTGCCTGTTAACAAACCCATGTGTATCATGGAGAAGGGAATGCTGCAGCACAGCACACCTTCCTCATGTTAGCTATGCATGAAGGAGGTATGCACTGAGTGAAAACACTACTGATGCCCATAAAACAGAATCAAAAGCAATCGTTCTGCTGAGTAATAAATCATGTCTGATGTGAGTTAGAACTGTGCCACAGCTGGTGTCCACATGGACTGTTACTTTCAGAGGCTTTTGTGTACCTGATACTTGTGAGGGACTTTACATTAGAGGAAAGCATGTGTCCCATACAGAAATTAAACTTGTCTTAAAAGGGAATGTGTCAACTCCTGAGAACGGGAAAGAGTGAGGGACAATAACATTCTGAGGAATTTTTATATGGCTGATGTGTCAGCAGGGTTCTGCCCTCAGAGAATCAGAATGTATTTGCACATTTTCTTTTCTGTATGCCACCCTTTGAATTGTGTTTGTCACCCAAAGTCTTTGATCAAAACATACACCTTTGAAGGCTTTTAATGATGGATAAGTGATAAGGCTGACAGAGAGGGAATTTTGAGCTTGTGGAAAAAAATAAGAATGAAAAGCATGAGAAGAACTCCTGGATGGTGAAGAAAGGGGTAGGAATGGAAGAAGCTAAAAATGAGAAATGCTTGTGAATATTTTTATAGCATTCACCAGTCTTACTGAGGACAATCAAAACTGCCTAAAATACACTTTTCAATTAACTTTTTGCCAGCTCTTAGGGGTATTTTTTAAAATACAAGGCCATTTGAGACTGCTGAACGATATAAACAAGCAATTAAAATGTGTCCTGAATTAACATGACCCTCTGCACATCTCCATTGCATGTTCTTAATTGCATGCCAGCAAGTTTTGTTTCCTTGAGAATTTCTATCACGGGTGTAAATTACACAGACAAGACAATTCAGAAGCACCAAAACCCACCACACAAAGTATTAAGAAGACAGTAAGGAACTATCCATTATAACTATCCATTTGTTTTATACAAGACTGTTACCTGGATAAAAATGTCAGAGTATTGCAGTAGGTTCTATTGGCAGTGACTGGGGGATTCAAGGCAGTGATCCACCTCTTGAGGCACCCCCGAGGGGACTGGATATGCACAGGCTTCCAGAGCACTCCAAGCAATTCCAGGTGAGACAGACAATAGCAAAGGATATCCTTAGCAGTGCAGAATAGTGATGGGGTGGAGTGTTGGGTGTTTCAAGTATTACAGAATATCCCACAAAACATAAGAAATCATTTTGGAGCAGGTGTCATCTCACTGTAGATGATATCATTCCTGCAGTGCCTTTGTTGTTGTCACTTCCTTATTACTACAAATTGAGTCTCCTCCAACAAATAGACTGCAGTGTCCAAGACCACACCTTTGCAAGCAACCTTTAGGTGCCCTTACGGTGGTTTCAGCAGTGATGGCCTCTCTCCCCCCAGACAGGTCCCTCTCCTCGTACCCAAACACACCACACTCAGAGCAAAAGGGTTGCATGGCAGTGCTGGACACTACCATGTGATATTTACATACAGTGTAAATATCTACCAACAGTATTTCTGAATCACCATTACTGGTTCCTGTTGAGCTGTTAATGCTACCATTCCTTCTGTACTGTACCTGGAGTCAGTGAACCACTGCCATTTCCTGCAGCATTCCTCTGTGAGTGACCAGCATGAGTGATGAACGTCAGTTCACGTTTCTGGAAAGCGTATTACAGTAAGAGGGAGACATCTGAGGATAATTAGAAAAGAGCAAGCTGCCCTACCTGTCATAAATGTCAGCAAGCTGTGAATCAGTTTGCACTTCTGCTATGGGGAACATTATCACTTCTACCTTTTACTACTGCAACTATGACACTGTACAAGGGAAGTATCGGAAGGTCTTCAGTTTTATTAGTTTTTTAAAATACTATCTGTCTTATTGTAATTTTTTTCCCACCACATTTCTATGTCTGTATTTGACTGGTTGATAGGGGTTATGCACCACACTGGATATATAGTTAATATATGAGACTAATAATTGCACAAACCAGAAAGCAATTGGCTTCTTTATGTGCTGCCAGGATAAGAGTTCAGATTGTTGCTTTGTCATCTCTTTGGTGTCAGATTTTTGTTTGGGCTGGAATATTTTCCACCATGATGTACAGAATTACACCGGCAGACAAGGCTGAACTTAAACTTACAATAGTTTGCAGAATTCTATCTGGCATAAAGACTAGCACCCCTGTGCTTTTAAGAGTAATGCACGGTGGGATAACTTGTGAGGTTGTTAAATGGCATCACATCCCTAAGGGAGGGAAACATCAGTGAAACCTGAGCTCAGCTGGTTTCTGAGCCCCCTGTAATATCAGGGGTGTAATACCCCTCTGGATGCCAGGCCCATCTGTGTGGGCTGAGGGCTCCACTGGCTGTACTGGGGACCTTCTGTAAGCAAAAGCTGATCTGATGTCTTTCATTGTCATCCCTGTGATTGAAGGAGTTGTTGGTTTATCTACATTTGTCTATCCAGGCTGGCCATTTGCTACAGCAGCAGGGCTGCTGCTCCCAGGACCCTGCAGAGGGACATCACCAGGTCTCACCAGAGACAGGACACCGCGCCACTCACCTCCTGTGTGTCACCACTTGTGTTTGATGCCAGTATGACTCTCCCTGGCAGCACACTGGTTTATGTACTCCTGTGCAACCCAAGACCAATTGATAATGTATTTGCTGTCATGCCAGCTGTCCACTCTCATAGTGTTAGTTCTAGGCACACCCCTGAACTAGTGATGCTGTTTGTGCTGACTTTTCTGGACAAATCCTCTCTGTCCAGGCTGCCTCCAGATGTTACACAGTTATGTTGCCTTAACAGTTGTTGTGCAGTGTCAGTGTTGGCTTGGCTTGGGCCATTACCACACGTGTCCTCATGTGTCCTTTTGTGAGGACCAGCAATATGAATCCTGCATGGCTGCCACTTGGGTCTCCTTTGCTCCATGTTCAATAATGCCTGCAGCCTCTGGGATAAATTAATCTACCATACACTGCCCCATCCTCAGCAGTGCTTTATCAAAAGGTCAATTCTAGATCTCTTAAGATGGGAATTCGGAGTGTTTTGTCTGAGGATCGAATCATGACCTTGACAGAGCCAGGTAGGTGTAAGAGTTGCAGGGTTGGCTTGCACCCATCAGTTGGAAGATGGAGAATTAGTTAGAAAGCTCTCTTATAAATCATATCTTTAAAATTTGCTGTGCTCTTCTGTTTCAGTTTTGTACATAGCTCAGATTTCTATAAAAGTTTGCCTGGTCTGAGCAAACAAAGACTATTGGCAAAGCAGAGACTTTCAGGAGGTGTTCCCACATTCCCAGGACTGCCATCCAGTTGCCTTTCCGGGCTGCTGGCACTCTTGAAGGGGCTGTTTAATCCATCTGTCTTTTCCCTCCCAAGTTTCAGCTCACACCGACTTTCATGCTCTTGTCTCTGCCGCTCTTCCCTCAGCTCCTGTGCCAGCCCTGCACAGGGTCCCCAATCCTTGCAGGAGGGGTCCCTGCCCTGTGCCACTGCTAAAAAAAAATAGGTGAAAAAGTTTTCAGTTTTCTAAACGTTTTCCATAGGACCTGAGAGGTTTTCATAGAGGTGAGATTTTTATTTTAAAAAATAGATGTGAAAACTAGATGTAACTTCCAGAATTAAGAGTCCCAGTTTCTGCACCATAAGCTGTTGTTCCACATAGCAATTGGTTTGCTTTGTGCATCTGAAATCGATGTTGAGACAAGTGACAGCAAGCTGTGCTGGCGAGTGGTTTAATGGAATTATCCAGCAGGCCCAAACCCACTGATACAGAGAACAGCCTCCCTGTGATACTCAAACGCGCAGTTAAACACTCCACTAATCTATTCACTTTTCAGTGCAAAATTTATTTTTTTTTTAATCGGAGTGGGCACATTAACTGCGAGGATTCTCCGAACAGGACAATCTCCGCCGCAGCGCAAAGCCACCACCGACCCCGAGCCCGCTCCTGGGGCCGTGAGGCCGGGCCCGGCGCTGGCCCCGCCCGCCGCCATGGCCGCCGGGCGGCGCGGTCACGTGCCCCGCGGCTTCCGTGCACGTGACCGCTCCCTCTCCCGGGCCGGGCGGAAGTGACGTCACGGCGTTCGGTGCGCAGTTGTGCGGTGCGGCCGGCGCGGAGCGGCCGCCCCCTCCCGTCCCGTCCCGTCC
>WBMZ01017112.1:0-44595 GCA_013400975.1 Atrichornis clamosus | reverse complement strand
TCGGCGCGGCGCGGCCTGCTCGGCACCCGGGCTCTCCCCGCCGCCGCCCCCGCCCGCTTCCGCCCCTCGCCGACACCGCTGGGCGCGGGGCTCCTCGCCGGCCCTTCGCACCTCGCCGGGGGAGGTGGGAGGAGGAAGGGGGGCGTCGGCGAGGCGAGGCGAGGCTTTTCCCGGGGGCGGCGCGGGTGGAGCGGGCAGGATGGAGGCGGCGGGGGCTCCCAGGGATGCGGTCCTCGCCACCCTCGACCCTGCCACGGGGCCCAGGGGCGGCCGGGGGTGGGGGCAAAGTTTGAGGGGGGGAATTGGGCCTTCCCGGGGTAGTGGGGTGGGGGAGAGGCTGAATGTGCTGCCCCTCTTCCAGGTAAGAAGATGGCAGGGCGAAGAGAGGAGGGCTGGTCTCCTTAGGGAAGTCAGAGGAAGAGGCTGGATGTCCCTCTCGTCCACCGAGGAGGTGGCGGTGGGAGGAAAGGGTTGGGTGGAGGGAGGTAGGGTAAGAATGTCCCCGGCCACCTTGTGTCGTTTAGGAAGGGGGTGCTAGGCAGGGAAGGGACGCGGGCCCTCCCAGGCAGAACAGTGGGCAATGCAGACCTGGCTTCTCATCACGCAAGATAATAGAGGTGGGCAGAGGGAGGAATTAAAACAATTTCCCAGGACAAGCAAAGCAGTAAGAAAAAGAGGAGCTGAGTTTGGCAGCCCACTGGCTTGGATCGACCACAGCAGGAAACGTGGGAGCAGGAGAAAGGAAGATGGCAGGGGAGGGTTGACATTGGGTGAGGTGTGTCTGGGAGAGATGGAGATGGGCCTGCAGTCTGCTGTCCTTCTGGACTGCAAGATTTCTGGGGTGAGGAGAGCTGGTGGTGCATGGCCACAGGTTTCCACTGCATGGGTAAAGGCTTAAATGGGGATTTGGCTGTCAAAGTGCAAGGTTGGAATTTATGGACTGGTGTTTTCTAGGTAGGGGCTGCAAGCTGACTTCCTCTGGGGATGATGAGAGCGTTTTGAGGCCAGCTCAGTGCTGTTGGTAGATTGCACTGGGTGGATAGGTGGCATGCATCTTTATTCTGGTGAAGTGGAGAAATTATCACATTTCCCACTGAGGCTTAACACAGTGAAATGTTAAAAACTCTTCATTCCCTCTTTATGCACAAATTTTTGTGAATGGGAATAAAAACCAGGTGAAAATAATGCAGAATTCTCTCATTTGACTGGATAGCTTTAACAACAACATACACTTTCAGTTTGTCAGAAGTGGTTTGCTCTCCTCACTTTGTATCATAAGTGCCTTGAATCTTCAGCCACTGAAAACTTTCTTCGGTTTGTGAAAACTGTTTAACTTCATCAGTGTAAGAAAACACAGCTCAGTTTCCCTTCGTTATCTAGAAGAGACATGAACCATTAGGTGTTACAATTTGTGCTCATGGAGGACAAAGTAACAATTCGTGTGACAGGGTAGGGTTTCTAGTTCTCTTGTGTATTTTTTGAGACTTGGTAAGAAGTAGCCTTTAAAAGTAACCCTCCTCTCTCAGGAGAACTAGGCCTATCAGTCCTAAGAGCTCACTGCAACTGTTTTTAAACCTGGATCATTCGACACCATCAAGTTCCCATTTGGCAGGTGTGAGGTAAAAATAATTTTTTCACCTTGTTTAACATGTAATAATTATAAATATATTCAATTACAAATATGTTTATCATTCAAGGCAGAATATTAATAGTGTCATTTTTGAGCAAAATCTGGATTTTTATCCTGTCTCTGAATTTTACTTTGTTGTCGCACAAATCAACTTTTTGTTATTTTCATGAGGTAAATATTTTAAAATCAATAATTATTCCTATCTTATACTTTGTGAACTGTAAAGAAAGAGTAGCAATTAGCTTTTGGTTTTACTAGTTTCTACACAGCCTCAACACTTATATCTGTAACTAATAATGACATTTTCATTCTTCCTGCATCTGTCAGATGAGGCTTCCAACATGCCATGGACTTCAATGCCCAGATTGTGTAAAGCAAAGAGCAAAAATTAATATCCATGTTCTTGAATGTTAACCAATTCAGGGGTCAGTGTGCCAGGCCCTGTGTATCACTCATGGGCACACGGAGAAGTTAGTGGGAAGTAAGGTAGGATCTGAACTTCAAATATCAACGACTCTGTGGTTAATGGCCATTTTGAACTCTCTAACCTTAAAGTAAATGTGAAGCAGCTTTTTTTCCCTCCCATTAGTGAGTAAGCTGCATCAATTTACTCTGCATTTATAAGATGACAAGGACAGGCACATAAGTAGTTACAGTGCATCTGTGCTGGTTTACTTTGTGCTATGTTGCTTGTTTGTATTTAACCAAATAGTTCTATTTATATGACTTTGTGCTGCTTTTCATGGTGTAGCTGCATTAACTTGTTGCATTCGGAGTAAGACTATCATTTTTACTGTAAAAAGAAGTGGAATTTGAAGTCTTACAGTTCTTCAGGAATTTTGAGGAATCTCAACACACGAGCTGCTTGGGCTAAATGCTCCTGAAGATTAGTCCAAGAATTCAGTCATGGAAAAATGTTGATGAAAGCACGGTGTGGTTTTTAAAACATATTCTTAGTGGTATTATCTAGAAGATGTATGACATGAATCAGTAGTGAGAGACTACAGAGACCCTAAACCAGGCAATTTTCATTTGTTTCCTTGTATGAGTGAGACAAGTTAGTGATGCAGGCAGATTAAACAAAAAAGATTGACATGCTGCTTTAAAATTGCCTTACTTGTGGAACCCGTGAAGTAAGTAGGTGCACATTTTTCTTACTTGGTTTATAGAGTTAGTTGTAAGATTTTTTAAAGATGTATTTTATACAAATATTCCCTATATTTATAGTGTATATATCCTTTAGACACTTCAAAAATACAGGTAAGCTGGACAATTACATATTTTATGGGTCTGGATTCCTTACGGTGCATTTTTTTTCATCTATATCAGTCTTGTAGAAAGAAGTGCCCAAACACTGCATGACCAAATTTCTTTAATACTTTTCATGCAATTTAGGATGACCTGATGGAGTCAAATGGCAGATTCTGTTAATGACTGGATTGTAGTATTCTCCTTCTTTCCACTATTATATATTAGATGAATTCTCAGTAATATTTGATACTTATGTTCATAAATCATCCAGTTGAAACACTTCTCTGCATTTAACTGAACTCTGGTAATCCACTTTCTGTCCTAACCAATACAGTTTTGTTGATACTTAATATTTTTCCACTGACCTATGTTGTCCCTTAAATGGTCTTGGCTCTATCAAACTATGAAACTGTGCGCTTAATGAACGCTTTGAAATCTCACACTTACTTGGGCTCACATCGTGTCCTCATTCTATTTCCTAGTGCTCTTCCTGTAGTTAGAAATGGTGTGTCAGGAATGCTGGGTATCTGCATACACAGGAATGGGTGATGGAGAAACCAGCTGTTTATTTAGCCAAAGCTTCAAGAATTGATAGTTAACATTATTATATTTTTGAAGTATTCTCTCTTCCCTTCAGCAAAAGAAATTGTGATGCTAAGAAGAAATTATTTTGCTGTTAAAACAGCAACTGAAAAGCATTTGCAACTCTTGCTTTGGTTGAAGGAATAGCAAGATTCTCATATTTTAATTTGTCTGACCAGTTCATAAATGTGAGAGTGAGCTGGACAAAAGTCAAACAGGCTGAACACACAACTTTCTTATTTACAGTAGTGCAGGGAGGGGGCATCTTTTTTTAAGCAGTGTTTTTTTTCTAGAAGTATTACAAGTAAAAAGTATAATATGGTTTATAATGACCATGTTTTTGAGTAACTGCAGTGTTGAAAACTTTCAGAAGACCAATTCTAAACCTAACAGTCTTTTACAGTGTTGTTAATGAAGATTTCTCTTGACTGCAGAAACATTAGCACCTTCAGAGTACTTTCAAAACATATATATAATAGAATTGAGATTTATACTCTGCTACCTCTTAGAGTGAGTTTTAGTGATCAGGTAAAAGGCTACTCTTGGAAGCACCTTGGATCCAAGTTCCTCTTTCAGAGCTGCCTTTACATTACATTCACTTACTAAGCTGTAAGAAATAAGTTACAAGGTAGGAAGGATTTTTTTAACCTCAGAATTCAGCAGAAATACATTGGTATGATATGGCATCTGTCAGTGAGCAGATGTGTTGAGATCTTCGACTTCATTCCTACAGATTACCCAGGAACTGCCAAATATTAATGTCTTTAGGCTTGCAGTGTAAATGCATCTTTCTCTTTTTAAGAGATATATTTTTATTTTAATTCTAAATCAACAGTTAGAATTTGCAGGAAGATGGAAAAATGTTCCCATTCTTTTTCTGGAGACAAATAGTAATTTTGACTTTGTTCTTTATCTGAGTCATATTAGAAAATGTAACTCTGGTTACCAAATTGTTTCCATCTGCAGTGTATTCTTGGGCACTTTTCCTTGTGCTGCATGAGCAGTATTAAAAGGTTGGTTCAGTCTTCTATGTTGATCACTAAAATTCAGGAATTCTTCCAAAATTTGTCCTGTAAATGGTTTATGAAGAGAAATGTTTTTCTTGCATTTGATACTTAACACCCTAATGAAGAAACTTTTAAGCTTCAGAAAGACTTCATCTGTGTAATGCCATAAAAGTCTGCCCATCTGATATTCCATATGTCATCAGAAATCTGAGAATTCAAGACGATATATTTTTGTTTTCAATTACCCTGTAGTACAGGTATTGTAGTTATGGCTTCCACCTACATTAAAAACAGTGTTAGGTAAGACAATGGGCTTGATTCCATGTAATATGGTGTTGCTGGCTTCAGTACGTAGTTCTTCAAAGTAGTTTTTTGCTGGTTTCCAGAAGCTAAACTTAAATTTAGCTTCAGAGATACATTTTTAGTTAAATTCCTAAGAATTAATTCATAAATACTCTTGACAAACAGATGAGTATTGTCCCATTTAACTGGGGAAGCTTTTTGAAAGTCTGTTTTCACTGTCAGACTCTTGTGACAGAGTACTGATGTCACAGTCAAAATTGTCTGAAGTCTCTGCTGCAGGTGAATTCAGGAACATGTCCTGACTGTGCTGGAAGCCACGAGACAAGATGAAAACTGATGTTTTGCTTGAGTCATTAGTTTTAATTGATTTCCTAATTTAAGAAGAGTATGCTGAGCGAACTGCAAACTCAGAGTGTCTTGCTTAATGTGTGCCTGGGAGGAACTCTTTTAGGAAACTTTCCTATCAAATCACCTTAGAAATAGTTTTAAAAATGCCCCAAAAACCAATACAACAGAAAACTTGTTGCAGCCTCCCTTCAAATGGGACAGACTTGTGATATAGATGAAACTCCTTGTGCCAGCTAATGTAGTGTGGAGTGGGATGTCTGAACCTGTTTTGTTCAGTAAAGTACTGGCATATCCTAATCTGGTTGTGTCAAAATTTGAAATTGTGCTCCTTTTTTTTCCCAAAGCAGACTTCTGTCAGAGTCAAGTCTTCACAGCTACTGTCTGTGCTCGTCAGTCAGGATCCATAGGCATGTGTAAAACAGGCACAATCCTTTGCATTGTTCTAGCTGGTACTTCCAGGTTATAAACTTGCAGTAGTTCACAAAGATGCTTATCAGGTTAGAACACGAGAATTATTGGAAGTTAATGTATTATCAGATTGTGAATTGAAAAAGGGCTGTGCTCTGAAGTCTTCTGTGACGTTTTGTAATGAAATCTTAGTTTAGGCCACATGTGAAAATGAAAAGGTTTTTTTCTGATTTTTAATGCAAATGTTTCTCTAAATCTTAAAATGGCCTAAATGTTCCTCAGGAAAGATACCAGAATTCAGAAACGTATTTTGTAGGTCTAATTTAAGGTGTAGTACTGAAATTGGTGACAAAATGATAGAAAACCTGTAGTGCTTACATCTGAAATCATCACCAGCAGAGGATTTTCTTTTCAAACTTACAAAGTTTGTGTAAATCTTTCAAGTGATCAGAACTAAACTGCAAATTACAAATACATTACACTGAATATGTTACTCTCTTTTGACAACTAAAGAGGGTGAGAAGAGGCATTTGTATTTTGTACAGATACACTAAAAAGAAAAGAGTTGGGTTTAGTGGTATTCAAACCTAAGAACAAAACATGGGAAGTTTTTGTTACCTGTATTAGAAAAATAAGCAGGAACTCACTGAAGTACTGAAATATATGAAAATCTTCACAGGTACACTTTAGATAAACCAAACTGCAATATTTTAAGAGCGGTACTAGTTACTGGTATGGGTTCCTTCAGTAGTCTGGTAGTCAAACTGAAATTCTTAACAGCTATTTTCACTAAAATAAACTGACTTTGGGATAAACTTTGTTCTTTTCAATAAGATATTCCAAACTTTTGGTATCTTTCTAGATCACTATCAATAGTAGCAGAATAAGGTGTTCTCATTCTCTATATTATTATTGTCCCTTTATTGCAATAAATGTCCACAAAATATAAATGACAAAATTGAATTTATATATACACTTCAGCCATTTTAATGCAAAGTCTAATGGGTTTGTTAAACAAACAAGGAAGGGTTAAGACTAAATTGGGAGACTATATGCTGAAGCAGCAGATGCACACCTACATGTTTTGTTCTGCAGGTGTGCCTTGAGGGCGATAACCTTTGACAGAGAGGTGAAGAAGGTAGTTGAAAATAATAATATGTTCAACTGGTGCTGTTAAATTTTCTAAAGGTATTTGTCAAGACTGAAGACATAAAAGCACAAAAGGATGTTGTACAAAACTAAACTGTTTTATTAAGATTTACATGATGTTTTAAAAAATAGATATTTGGGTAGCTATTCTCAACTAATTGAAATATTATTTCCTGTTGCACTAACAAGTGTAAAAATCTGTATTTTAGTGTCCAAAGAAAGAATCACAGACTCACAGAGTGGGTCAGGTTGGAAAGGACCACAGTGGGATCATCTGGTCCCACCTCCCTGCTAAGGCAGGGTCATCCCAGAGCACATGGCACAGGATTGTGTCCAGATAGTTCTGGAATATCTCCAGTGAGGGAGACTCCACACCTCTCTGGGCAATGTGTTCAGTGCTTGGTCGTTGCACAGGAAAGAAGTTCTTCCTCATGTTCAGGTGGAACTTTCTGTGCATCAGTTTCTGCTTCCTGTCCCATTGCCGGGCACCACCGAGCAGAGCCTCCCATCCTCTGACCCCTCCCTGCAGATATTTAGAGAAATAACCAAATTACTGTTGTTGAAATTTTTTTAATTAGTAATGCTTTAGAAACTCATCAAGAAACATAAAGAAATCTGTGTGCACTTAGGGAAATGTGTATTTTTCTTTCAGTATTTTATGAAGATACTATATTAGTTGAACTGTGAGAGATAATTTTTTTAAAACTTTCTAAGGTAGTTTATGGATCTAAGCACGCTTACAAGAAATGTAGTTCTGGTTTTATTTAGTAAAGTCTAATTTTTATTGTATATCAATTAATTTTACCAATTCAAGATTTAAAAGCAAGCATTAAGACCCTCTCCCAAAGAAGGGATATTTAGAGAAAAAAATTTTTAACATATTTCAGATACATATATATGTATATATGTGTATTTAAAAGTTCACATGCAATATAGCTTATGTGAGAACCTGTGGACATAGATCCCATTTTGCTGCTTATGAAACCTTTAAGTTCCTTTTGTGTGGATTTCTCTTTGGCGCTTTGTATAATCATTAGCGAATCTTCTGCTGTCTGAAGTATTTGTATTTTACATTTATAAGAATGTATTGCAGAATGAATGTATATGTAGTTATATATGGTTTTTCCTTCTTTTCAATGTAGGATTTTTCAAATTTTTAAGTACTCCACGATTGTCTCCATATTCGAAGCTGTTCAAGCAAGTGGACACTGTCCTAAAGAGTAAGAAATACCTTTTTTTCTCTTTATTTTGGGGACTCAAGAAGAATCCAGTTGAGGAAGGATACAGAGCTGTTTTAGATAGCCAAGAACCTAAAAAAGCATTTGTTTTATATGGTAGCTACAGGTGAATTAGGTTTCTTTTTTTACTGTTGAACTCTTACAGCTAGGATAAATTATTTGATTGAAAGTGTTCAATCTTTTTAAAAATAATACATTTTTTAATGCCTCTATTCATTTACTGTATATATTGTAAAACCTTTATGCTTTAACTTTATTTAGTCACCAAAGAACTTTTAAATAAGCACAGGTTTGGAACAAAAAATATATTAAAATATTGCATAGAATCTGACAGTTAATTTCAAAATCCATGCTAATTTCTGGATATGAAGAGGACTTGTGCATGGCAGGAGCTCTATTTGTATGATGGGAGTTCCAGTACAGAAAAAGAGAACATCTAGAGCAAGTTTTCTGGCTGTTTTGATGCAAAATTATTTCACTTCACATAGATGGCAAAAAAAGATGGATGTATTTTGGTAACCTTCCCCTAGGTATGTGTTTGGGTGCATACTTATTTCTTATGAATTTTAGAAAAATAGCTCTGTGTGTTGTGTCCCTATTAATGCAGAGCAGAGACAGTTTAGCAACCTTGGAATAAGTCTTGGAAGTTACTGAATAGTAAAAGGAGGATAAATGTAATAATATTATCTTTTAATAAAGTTTAAAGTTTGAACTCCATTAATACCTCTTGCAAAGGTATTTAAGATTTTGGCATCACAAAACTGTATTTAGGGAGAGAGGAATCTCTGTATTGGAATTGGAGAATGCTCAGGCCCTTGGAGAGAATGATCTTGGTTTTGAAATGGAAAAACACCCTGGTGTAGAATGTCAGGTCATATACAAACTTTTTGTCTGTCTTTTAATGTAAGAGAGTAATTTTGTGTGCTTTGAGGCTTTTACGCACAGGCCCTAGAACCCCCTACTTTCACCCCATGCTCATTTTCCCTTAAACTATGTAGCGTTTCGAAGCCTCTTTCCATTTAAAGGGAACCTCATGAATCTGAGCTCCTCTACCTCCTGTCGAGGCAAGGGAAGTGCTAAAAATGCCACGCAAGTCTTCTCCCCTCAAAAGGCAGTGTCACTTCCCACGGAAGCACCTCTGCCAGCGTGGAACAGCACACTGCTGTTAAAAGACATGTACAGGGCTTCTTGGTCTGACGGGTTTAAAACCTAACCTCAAAACTTTATTTTTGTTGTTTTTGTTCTTGGTTTTGAGTACTTACATTGTGACTTAAAATTGCCCTAAACCTTTTAGTATTCTGCACAGACTACCCTTCATCCTTAGAAGTTTGTAGGCTTGGATTATTTTTAGTGGTCCTACAAAGTGAATACATGCCTATTTACCACACACAAAATCATGGCTACTAGTGATTGTGTATTAATTCTGGTGTTCTTGGCTGTGATATCTCTTGAATTTTTGAGTTTCAGGTATTGCATTTTAGTGTACACTCCCAAAGTTGGTTATTGTGTGACTTGTTTAACATGCTTCATTTTCAGGTCTCTGATGATGAGGTGTCCATCTGGATTTAAAGCACATCTCTGAGCTTCTTAATTCTTCATTAAAGAGATGTGTTCTATATTCATGGGTAAGAATATTTTTTATCTTGACTTGGGCCCTTCTTTAAAGTATCTTGTAATATATTTTCAATTTAGAAGATTTCAGCAATTTACTTTTGTCTTAAAGGTTTATCAGATACTTTTACAGCATAGGGTTCTTTAGGTTAGCTCTTAATTTTGACCCAAACTAATAATTAAACTTTGGAATTAATATATCTAGATATTAATGCTCTAATTAAATTACTATCTCTTAGTAATACAGATAGAGAAACGGTGGTATATAGGTAAAGAATTTACAAATTAGTCTGTGATTTGAGAGTCCTTTTGTGATAGCTACAACAGTTCTACAGGCTTTAATTCTGCATCTTGCCATACATCTTTTGAATTTGGAGTTTTGGGAAGAAACTGGCTCCAACCTGGAAAGCAATGAAAGCAAAGCGTCTGAATTTTGTGCAATCAAAAAAACAACACCACTTTTTCTCAATAACATAAACCTTATTTAGTCTGAAGAAACTTTGTGGTGTTACACACACCTGCACTTCAAAACAGTAGAAAAAAAAACAACCACAAAAGACTCACTAGAAAATATGATTTGTTTTCTGAAAGCTACTGGTATTTTTAATTTTTGTAGGTCCACAGAAAACAGCTAAGATTACTTCATACATTACAGAATTTGTTATAATGTTTTCTCTCCATATATTAAGTACAGCTTGCTGAAATATCATTTTGAGGCTTCATAAATTTACCTTGAGTTAAAAATTAATGTTAACATGGATCTCTTACAAAAGTATAGTCAGTAGCCTGAGCATATGCTGTGGGACTTTTTGATACCATCTTCTTTTATACAGAGAATTCTGTGATATACTTTCTCTTTGGTGTGGTTTTGCTCTGTTCAGCTTAAGCCAAGCTGCTCTCAATAGGAAGTTGTCCTATTAACAGTGAAGGCAAACATGGCTGAGAATGGTAGAAATTTGTCTTCAGTTGCATTGGAAGATGGATTTTCTTTCCAAGTGAAATGCCATTTGTAATATTGGCTGACTTGAAATTCTTCCGTGAAGAACCTTAACAATAGATAGCTACTGATTTCTTTTTTCCCTTCTATAAACCTTTATTTATGTTTGTTATATTTACTTCCCAGAGGCTGCCTGCAAGAAAGGAGGAGAGGTGGAGAACGGGAGTTTGTGCACGTGTGGGGAGTAGAGGCAGGGAAACAGTTGCACGGGGTGTTTGGTGCAAGCAAGACCAGTGTAGGTGTGGTAACAGGCTGCTCTCAGTCTGACAAGCACACACAAGCCAGTTTGCTCCAGTTTTGTGCTCTTATTCGGACCTGGAACTGTAGCCATGAACTGAAACCTAGTTCTGAGAATTTAGTTTAAGTCCATATATTTCAAATCTTCCTAATCTTCAAATTAAAATACAAGGCACTTGAGTGATCTTCTGAGTATTTAGCATGATGTGTGTGAACTCTGTAGCAGAAATATAATTCTAAACAAAACTAGTATGTTGAGGGTATGATTTTACTGAAGAGATGGCTCATTACGCGAAAATAATTGGAAATGCATACCAATGAAAAGTAATTTTAAACTAAAATAATGCATATGTATATATAATTGGATGTGTGGGTTTTTATTTAATGAAACAGGCTACCCAACCAAGTTTTATCGAAATTTTAGTGATAACAATAAGAGAAAATGCCTCTTTTCAATCCATTTTTAGCTACTGCTACCATGGCACTCTAGTACAAACACTTATTCCTTTCTGTCAGGGAATAAAAGAGTTTGTATCTACTAAATGTTCTTTTTTTAGTCTCCTGTGTTACTGGGATTTTGAGGAAATTGTGCTGTCCCTCTGTGCCTTTTAAATTTAACATGTACATTGATCTTTATGATAGAATATCATATATATTGGCACATCAGTGGGGAGTAACTTCTGTATTTTTTAATTAACTCAGCTTTTTGAATTTGGCCAAAGCTTTAGTTAAAATCTGACAAGTAATGATAGTGTAATTGTCTTTTAATATTGGGGAGGGAGTGTCTCTCATTTCTAAGTATTATGCAGAAGTGATCAGTTTTTTGAGTATCTGGTTTTTAACGTGCTGTATTGTCTACCTCTTGACATAGTATTTCATCTGCTAATAGATGGACAAATCATAGAAAGCCACAAAGCTGTGATGTTGTTGAACGTTACATAGAATTTAGCAAATTTAGTGGGTTTTTTTGGTCTCTTTGGCAGATTTCCTGTTTGTTATGCCTGGTTGCATTGCTTCCTTAAAAAATCCCCAAAACCAAACCCTTTGCATGCATGCAATGTAAAACTCTCCCCTAGTTATGACTCTCTGTGTTTACCCCTTCTCTGTCCTTTTCCTCTAATCTGCCTTTCTGTTATGTCATGTTTTTATGACTTGTTTTAATTCCTTGTGTTTACTGACTTGTCCCTAGCTTCTCTCTGAGATGGTTTCTGTTATTTGTCTAGATAGCCATTGTTTCAACTTCTTTTGAGAAAATGGCCACCAAAGTCACTGATTTCCTCTTATCTATGGTACTGTCACACATCAGTCATGTGAAGCACTGCTACCTAGTGTATCAAAATGGGGATATCATGGCCATGTGATTTACTTGCTTGTAATTAGAATACCTTATTTGCTGTTGTCACTTCATCAAAAGTAGTAAAAAATGCAATAAAATAAATATATAATGAAATAAAACACATCAGAGGTTTTTATTATATTCCTTTTACTGCTGCTCCCACTTCATGTTTTGAAAATTAAATTTGATATCCATTCCCCTATGTTTTTGTACGTGTTCAGTCTTTTTTTGATGTATTCTGTAAAATAAATCTTTCTTTCCTTTTCTTCTGGCATAAGACAGACATGAAGTTTCCTTGAAGACTATGGGTAAAAGTACTTCTCTGGTCAAACCCTACGTTCTCTTTGCAACAGAATTGTGTTCAGGCTATCTAGAGTGGTACTCTTTCCAAAAGGGGGTTGAGTTTTTGGTTGTTGGGGTTTTTTGGTTGCTTTGTTTGGTTTTTTTTCCCCACTTCACAACCTCTTCTTTAGAGAGAAGCTTTCTTCACAATAAATTTATGTTGTTCTAATTAGCTGGGAGAGGTTTCTCATGTAGCAAGCCTTCAGATTTCTCAGTTTGGAAGTTCATCTGTGCTCTCCATCTTGCTTGGATCCTTGAAGTGAAGGATCCATCCTCAGATTGTATTTCCTTTCTATACCTGCTAAGATTTGTTTTATAAAGCCTTTGCATTTTAAAGGAGAGTTCATATTATTTGCCCATTATTTCTTCCTTTGTTTTCTTTATGCTGAAAGTAGGAAAAACTAAGATGAAAGGTGTTTCCTGGGTTTTGAGCAAAGAAGTAGATTCCTGTGAGGCCAGCTCCGAGTTAGTGCTGCAGCTGCAGTGATTCCAGCTGTTCTGCAGGCTTTTTTCCCTTTCTTTACTGGGAAGGGACACAGTCAGTAAAACATGAAGAGATAGTCTGGTATGTGTTTTTTCAATAAGGGGTTGTTTGTCCTGTTAAGTAGTTCTAGGCTTCTACAGTTAATCTCAAGAGTATGTATACTAATTAATACTTGTACATCCTGTTGGATCTATATTGCTATATTGTATCTATATTGCCTTTTTTTTTTCCCTCTGTTTTTTCCAGTTAGTGAAAATTGAGCAGCCTTCCTTAAAAATCATGGTGAAATACAGTTTGTCTCTGGGCATAACCAAGCAGCTGTGTTCAGTCTGTTGAGCTGCAGTCAGCCTCAATATGTAAACTTAGTGATAAAAGGCTGCAAATTTGAGATTTTTATCAATAGTCTTTAATGGTCTGGACCCTGACACTTTAGCCATGGTATCATAATTTCCATCTTACCTTTCCGCAGGTGGGAGTTTCTTTAATTATACAATTCGTTCTGTGTCTACAATATTTTTTCCTTGTACTTAGTCTGAGTTGGTTTTCTTAGCTAAAATAGCTCTCTCCTGACTTACCTTCTGAGTTGAAATGTGCTAAAATGAAAGACCATTTTATTACTCATGCCAGATCTTCTACCTGCATCCTTCTCTTTATTTGTCATCTGTTGGAAGGTGTTCCATATTGGGAAGGCCATCATTATGTTGTTTTTAATCATAAGTAGACAACTTAATCAATGTTAGAAGATATTGAGGGTCTAATTTTATATTAATGCTTCCTTTACCTTGGGATTTTAGGAGATCCCAACTTTAAGCAATAACTTGTACATTATAATCTGGGATCTATGGCTACTTTGCTGTGCTGTCATCTTCCTTAAGCATCTGTCACTTTTTTTTATATCGTGCTTGTTCTATAGATTCACTAACACTCACAACAATCCATACTTGAGAGATGTCACCAATTCCAGTATGATACAGGATCCATCTGTCTTTTCTCTGTATAGACCAGAACTTTCATATACTAAAACCCTGAAGAAGGTTTGTGCGTTTAAGTTTGGCTTTATTCTGACTTTGGCTTTATTCTGACTCCACCTTCAGTGGTCTAGGAGTATATGCAGAATGGGTTTTCATCAGCTTGGGCTTAGTAGGTTCAACAGGAACCTTGTCCATCAGAGAATATTTCAGATTTACAGGGTGTTCCTTTCTGGAAGGAGTCATATACTCATTTTATTCTTAGGAAAATTCATTTATGAGGAATTGCAATTGAAGGTGAGCTTTAGTAGGAGGGTCAGGAATTAAAAGTTGTGGCTGTTTTCCATCCTTTTTTTTTCTTTTTTTCTTTAATGAGACATACATATTGACAGGATAAAGGAATGATTATTCCATAAAGGTGCTCATTTAAAGTGATTCATCCTCTGTTCTACAAGGTTACAGGGTTATCCAGGGAGGTAAGTTATCACAGACATGCATTTTCATTCATTTTCCATTCTGTTTGATTACACTACAAATGTGGGAATTTTTAGGCTAAACCACCCTTTTCAAATCTCCTTAAATCCCTCATTGCAAACTAATTAATTCCTGATCACTCAGTGATACTGTGTGTGAATAAACAAATGTTTCAAAACAAGGTGTGCAAACTCCCTTGATCCAAAGTTAGTTCCTTTTGTGTTTTGTCAGTGTATCGTTGTATTCATTCTCTTGCCTTTCCTTTAAAGAAGAGTCTATTATGTCGTAGGTGAGATAAAATACAATTTCTTGGAAACTTACTTAATGCAACTTAAATAGAAGAAGCAGAGTATCTCATTTTTTCCTGATGAAGTTAAGGTAGCTGTCACTTTAAATGTAGCTTATAACCTTTCAAGGTTTTTGTTTAAACATATAGAATTATTATATATATCTTATGTATTATATGATTTCTTTTCTATAACCAAATTATAATCCTGGACTACTAAAAAACAATTCTGGTGCAATTTGGTAGTTTTAATTAATATGACCAAGAAGAATCTAAAATTGTGGTCTGAGTAAATGAAAAAATGAAACCATTACATTTAGAACATAATTTTATATGGAATAAAAACTATAACCTTGGCACAGGGCATTGAGTATAAGCAAAAATAACTTACTTGATTTGTGGTTTAGCTAAAGTGTAACATCATGAGCAAAGTAGCAAAATTCCTTAAAAATATTGGGAAGGAGCAGGAGCGATGAGGAGAGAAATTAAAGTAATTTTTTTCTTTTTTTCTTCCCCTCCACTCCTTTCCCTTAGGATGCTTTAACACTTGAAGACGAATGTTTCATCAGGAGCACTGATGGCTGTTGGCATGCCTTGGATACGGTGGTGACCGCTGGATGTCATTTGTTTCTGTTCACTGCAGAGAGACAAAATTGACTCCATTTGGAGTTGAGAGAAAAAGCAGAACAGACCTCTCAAGATGACTGATCCTATGATGGATTTTTTTGATGATGCCAATCTTTTTAGTGAGACCTTAGAAGGTTTGTCAGATGATGCCTTTGTTCAACCCGGACCTGTTTCACTTGTTGATGAATTGAATTTGGGTGCAGAATTTGAACCTTTGCACATAGACTCATTGAACCATGTGCAAGATGCTCAAAATCAACAAAAGATGAGTGAGTTTGATCAGCTGAATCAGTATGATTCACTGAAGCTTCACTCAGTAAATCAGTCTTTTAATAGCTCAGCTGACAATGTCTTATCACCACACTCTCAATTCAATTGTTCACCAGTTCATCCGCAAAACCAGTCTAATGGGATGTTTCCAGATGTGGCTGATGGTAGTCCTATGTGGGGTCATCAAACTGCCACAACTGTTTCAAATCAAAATGGGTCCCCTTTTCACCAAGGACATTCTCAGTCTATGCAGCAAAACAAAAGCTTTGTAGCACACCATGACTTTGCCTTATTTCAGGCTAACGAACCACAGCATCAGTGTGCCTCGCTACGGTCGCAGCAAAGCAGGAACAGCACGGGGCAGGATGCTCTGAGTCAGCCAAAAGACTTCATGGAAGTCAACGTGTCTACTTCTCTCAGAGTCAGTGTTAACCACCCACCTTCAGTTTCTAATCCATCGACTTCACAGCAGCCTCTGTCCGTTCAACAGTTTTCTCAAACTGCAAGTGCTTCAATACATTTTTGTGGGAATCAAGAAGGAAATTTTGGTGGACAGTCCCCAACTATTACACCATGTTCTGTCAGTAATAGTCAACAATATTCATCTCCTTATTCTTACTCTAATAATCACATTTCTCCTACCAGCCTCCTTCAGCCTACAACAGCTCTTTCTACTAGCCAGCAGACACACTCTATCTCTGACTTCACTGGAAGTGATGCCTTTACATCTCAAACAGGGACCAAGCAAGAAACAACTGAGCACATGTTGAATCCTAATACACCTTTGAATTCAAGTACTTTTCAAATGTTGCATTCTGCACATCCTCAGGGCAACTTTAGTAGTTCGAAACTCTCTCCTGTGAATATTAATTTTCCAGCTTCCACTGGTTCTGCTTCTCAAATAAGCCATTTCACTGACCCTATTGAAAGCAACGGTTTTACATCTTTAGATGACAACTTACTTCATCAAGTTGAGACTCATAATGAACCGTTCACAGGACTGGACCCGGATGACCTCCTGCAGGAAGACCTTCTGCCACAGTTCGATGACTCTGCCTTTGTTCAGGATAGCACAAGCCATGTTTTAGAGCATGACCTAGAACACCACATAACCCCACAGCAAGTGACACAGACAGCTGAACTTGTTCAGGCACAGTCTCAAAGTCAGATCCATCCGTGGCATTCTTCAGTTTCTAATCAGCACCTGCAAGGCAGAGGTCGTGTAACCTTACAAGGACAGGTATGTAGCGATTTGGGGGGTGGGGCTTTGAACTGTTTGATTTGGTTGATCTGGTGAAATGAATAATAATGACTGCTGCTTGAGTCAAAACATGGTAACTGAAGTCTCTGAGCTGTTCTTTGACCCTGAAGAAGTCTAGGTAGCAGCTAGTTTAGGAGAAAAAAACTAACCAGTTGATGCAGACCTTGGTTTCTCCTGTTATTTTCTTAGCACTGCAGAAAGCAAGACTTACATGACCTTATTAGATGAAATGGTGTTGCTCCTTGTGCTGCTTATATTTCTGAAGTAGAGCAGAGAAAATTGATTGTTTTATGATTTTGGTGCAAATATAGTGGCTTATTGTCTTGAAAAGTACTTAGTGAATCATGTTTTTAAGAGCTTTGGTAAGGTTTGTGTGACTGATTTCCTGCAAGAATTAGAGTGGTTATATTGCTACTCTGTTCTGTGCTTGGTGTCCTTGTGCTTATGCTCATTGCCTAAAAAGACACACTTTTTGTTCTTGTTTTTGGTGTGATTAGTAATAATAGAAAACGTATCAAAAGATCTTTATATGTTGGATTTTGTAACTTTTGGCTAAAACAAAAAACTCAGCAGTTGCACATCTCCTGCAAGTATTCAAGTCCTCCACATGGAAGACAAGATGATGTAAAAATTATTTGCTAATTTTCAATCTTTGTATTCCAAAACAGAAGCAACGCTGACACCACATATATACATTTAAAGCAGACAGCTTTAAAAAGGCTATAGTAACTGTTTTACTTCTGTATTCTTGCTACCAGTATTCTCTCTGCCTGAGAGTATAGAGTGTTGTCTTGCTGGGCAAAAAAAAAAAAATGGGGAAGGAAAGGAACTTAAGTACTGACTTTTGCTTCTACTTAGTAGGACACAGGCTTGTGAAGGAGACAGTGTCGCATTTTTCTTTCCCTCCCCCGTTAATTTTATATCATTAGTGTAGAGATAAGGGCTTAACATGCTTAATCTTTGGTCTTGGTTCAGTAGATTGCTTCTCCATTACAACTTCTGCTTATGTTTATGGAGCATGTAATTGTCAATTCCTACCAGTGAAACTTTTTCTGTAAATTGTGGTGTGATGTTAATGGAACACGGATATCCAGCAGTGCAGTTGCGGTGACCTTGATTAACTGAATGATGCAGTAGATGCAATCTGTTGGTTTTGATAAACATTTTTTTTCTTTCCCCTTCCTTACCTAAAATTAAAAAAGAGTGCACAGCCCAAGTAGCTGCTCTTGTCAGAGATCCCAATAACCTAAGGACACACGGTGCAGCAGCTCCCTGGGAAAGGTGATCCTGTCTGAGCGTGTGCGCGGTCCTGCCGCGGGAGCAGCTCCCCATTCCCTGACAGGCGGCAGAACGTGGGGCTGGGAACAGGAGCATTGAGGCTCTTGGTCTCCCATGAGCATACTTGGGGTGAAGGGTGAAGAGGAAGTGAATTCCAGGAAAAGTGGGGGTGGTGAGAAACTCAGAGATTAGCATCATTGTTGAGGAGCATGTGGGATATAAGCCAGGCAGTGAAAAGTAGGTCTATTAAAACTTTCTGGTGTGTGACTTTTGTGTTGTACATGTCAGAACCTTTTAAGACATGCTTCGATCTCACTGACATCAGGATTCCTTGTTTTGTAAGAACAAATAGAGGGAAAGTTCTGAGATCTGTGGAGAGCGTTTAAAGTTTTAGGGGTTTGGGTTTGGTTTCATCATGGTGTGAAAACAAAGCAACTTTACAATATTCAAATTTTTTATGTTTTTTCCCCTTTGAAATGAAATTTTCCCCTTTGAAATGAAACAGACAGAAACCAGATAGTTATAAAACTGCTTAGTTTGATTTTTATTATTTTGGGGTATGCAATAAATTGTATAAATGGGATTCTGACCTTATCTAATCAGACAGATGTTTAATGTTTCCTTCAGGAACTGGTTGTGAACTGGTAGCTGTCAAACTGTTGAGGAATGTACAGATGGGGAATTGACAGAAGCAAACAGTGTGGAAGCCTCTTTAAATCCGTGGCATTTGTGGTATGATAGTAGTGGAAAAGTATGGCAATTACTGAAGTGTTTCACATCTGTCTTTTGACTGACTACAATTCTAAGAGGGGCTTTAGTTCTAATTCTCACTTGTATTCTTTGATTGATTTTTAGAATTTCAAGTTCAAGATGAACTTGGTAGTTCTGTTAGAGCTTTTTACCAATGTGTGCAGTTTAACCAGGGAGGAAAAAGGTGTGAAAAAAGAGGAGGGAATTCTGGTCTTACTGAAACTGGTTGGCTTTAGGCTAGGAGTCAGGTGGGAAGGGATTTTGACAACTTTCATATGTAGTAGTTAAGGTGAGCTTTTAATTTTCTAACAAGACAATGTTTCACACTGTCTTTAGTACATATTAGGGAAACAAAGAAAACAGTTACTGGTGAATTTAATTTTTTTTCAGCAGTTTCAGTTTGATAATGTTTGAGGTTTTCTCAGAAAGAATAACTTTTTTTTATTAAATAGTTAAGGAACTATAGATATTGGAATGGACCCAGTATTACACAACCAAAGATCTTTAACTGCAGTTAGACTGAGGTTATTTAAATTAAGAAAGAATATTAAATATGTGTCTCAGTATTTGAAAGCAAGCATACTCATCACATTTTTACTTGTATGGTTATTCTTTTGATGGAAATTAATTTAAAAATTAATACAATCTGTTTGGTGTAATAATGCTGCAGAATTAAAAACAATCTAGACTGTCTTATACTGCTAATACACTTTCTGCTGTAATTAGATTAGAATTGTAAATAAATTGCAATCTTAATTTTACATCATGCATTTTTCATCAGAGTTAGAGAACAGAAACCAAAGTGGAGAAATGCTGAAGACTCATGTAGCCTTAGCTTTGACTAATACAAGACTTCTGATCTTTTGACTCCACTTAAAATTGGTGTGAGTTTGCTAAGTAATCTACTCACTTTTCAGAAAGTTGAAAAAAGGCTTCAACATTGTTTTTGGATATTTAGAAGAAAAAGGAAGTTGGAAAGATAATCTGAAGTATAAAATGCTGAAAAGATAATTTGAAGTATAAACTGTCCTAAGAGAAGCTTACAGCTGTCTCACTGTGTATGTTATTTTGTGTGAAGTGTTCTAATGTCTTCTGGCTACATACATGAAAGCAGAGGAATTGAGATAAAAAATAATATGAAAATGATGATTTTTTAAGTCTTTTCCAACCTTAATGATCAGAAATCTAGGTACCTGCTCCAGTATGCATTTGGCTTCATTACAAATCATATCTTGTAATTTTGAGATGTCAAAAATCCACACACCCCTAAACACAGATCAAAAGAACTCTAAAACCTTATTCTTCCTATAGTGCTTAATCGTGCTGGTATAGCTCCCATTCAGCACTGTATTTATATTGTTCCTTAATTAGGGTTAATATGGATGACATCATATTAACAAATATAAATCTTTGTCTGAACTTTCCTTTAAAGCATTTCTACAAGTTGTATGTGCTGGATTTAGTTTTCTGTGCTTCAAGAACATTTCTCACCTTCCTTGTAGGAGCTTAAATCCTGTACCACAGTGAGGCAGCAAAATTCAGTTGTCCTCTCCCAGCACCTAATAGGTTTATAATCTATTCTGAAATAATGAAAGCAATCTCCCCACTGGCCTTCTTTGTGCAATATTTTGGAGGTTTTTTGCTTTCTTTCTGTGATTTGAGAAAGGTTTGTGCGAACAGGTGGGTGTGAATGTGGCAAAGCTGTACCAAATGCACAGTTATTGGGAGGAGTAGCCTAAGTAGTGCAGTTCCTGGAATGAACTAAATCTTTTTAATTATAGCTGTACAGAATATGTTTTTATTATTAATCTGTGACTTTTTGCCAATAACATATTAATCATTAAGAAGGGCAATATTTCAATAGCTTTATTTATAGTTGAATGTGTATGAAGCATTTGCTTTTGTATATATGTTTTATATAAGGCTTTTATAAATTTTATTTCTTTTTTAAAATTATGTATTGCATAGGTTGAGGAAAGAAAGTACATGTTTGTGAGATTAATTTGTAACACATTTATTGATGAGTATAATTTTTAATGTCTCCATTTTTCATTTCCCTTGTTATGGCTTTCAAAACAAAACTGTGTAGTAAGGGAAAGATAAAAATTGCTGGGCTTTAAAGAACAGTGAAAATGTGCCAGAGTATCTGTTTTACAGTTTTAAACGATTTATGAGTTTGTTAGTAATTACCATTTCTGTTGAGTAGAGTGATTTTCACAATTTTTTGGATCTTTTTGCTATCACTAATGCTTTTCTTAAGTCTCTCAACCTTTGTCACTTGACAAATAATTAGGCTGTCCAATTCTTTGTGTATGTTTCCTCTTTAAAATGAAGTACTTGCTGTTTTAATGATTGTTATAATAATATATTTTTTCCTGAGATAATTGCACACTCATTAAATAACTGCTATAATTGTCTTTAAAATGTGCCAAAAGAGAAGCATTTTTGTAAAAAGTAGTTAACAGATGGCTTAGGAAGGAAGCTTCTGGCTGGGTCAAATTGCAGGAGTAAGACAGCAAGGTGAGACTAGTTAATAAGTAAAACTGGTATTATTTTTTAATGATAATGCAGGATGTGTGGTTGAATAATCTAAATAACTATTTGCAAACAAGTGTCTTGTTAACACTGAAAAACTACAAAGCAATGTGAGAGTACTGATATAATTGTGCAGTCTTAGTGTCTCGAAGAAGTGGTATCTAATTACAGAGAAAAGATAAAACAAAATCCATGTTAAATTGTCTTTTAAAGACAGCAACCCATACTATAGGATGTTAAAGCTGTAGTTCAATGTATGCCTAAACTATAATTAGTTATGGGAAAAAATGTTTAAGAAAAAAAGCTTTTATTCTTTCACTTTGCGTTGTGTTAATGTAACCATTTGTGCTATGAACTGAACTGGGAAACTCCTTCAGGTACAGAGAAACTTTGCCCTTTTGTTGTCAAAGGTGTTTTCCAGAATACAAGTTCCTGGTTTAGTTCTCTCAGTTGCACACTGTCATGTTCCACAGAAGCAGTGGAGGGGGCTTGCCAGTGCATACAAATACCTGAAGGTGTCAAGAGCATGGGGCCAGACTCATTCCAGTGGTGCCAGCAACAGGACAAGGGGCACAAACTGAAACACAGGAACTTCTGAATGTGAGGAAAAACTACTTTACTGTGAGGGTGACAGAGCTCTGGAACAGGCTGCCCAGAGAGGTTGTGGAGTCTTCTTCTATTCAAGAACCATCTGGACTTTGCAACCTGTTCTAGATGACCCTGCTTCAGCAGGGAGGTTGAACTAGATGATCTCCAGAGGTCCCTTCCAACCTCAGCCATTCTAGCAGAGAGGATGGAGTGGGAAGCATCATTTTCTGCAGTACAAGCAAAATAATTGTGTGTGGGCCTGCAGCCTCAAATACACAGAGAAGAGAAGGGGCTCGTTGTGGGACTGCCCATTGGCTCCAGTAACCACTTATCTGCTTTGACCAACACTATTACCTAAACTCTAATTTTTGAGTGGCTTCGAACATACCACTGCCTGTAAAACTTCCAGAGCAACACTTCATCTTGAGCCATTTTGTAGAAAATCAACACTTTATGAAGTGTTAGTGAGGTGTTATTACTGAAAGAGAAGCAGAACTTGTAAAGATGTTAACCAGTAGTATGGTTTTGAAGCCAGAGAATCTGAAGTACATTTGGAATTCATGTGGATTTTGTCCAGATGTCTGTGTGTTTTGTTCACTCAGGTTTTACAATTTCTATAAGTTATTACATTAATTCTAAATATATAGATAGATCAGAATAATTTCCAGCACTTCGCCTAACAGCCTCCTACATCTGGAGAGGTATTGTTTTCTTTGTTTATTATCAGGTTAAAAAAATTTGCTCAAGTTCCTGGTTACACAGACTTCCAAGAGAGTGTCTGTCATCAGGTGTTGAGCGGATTGAATTTGGGAACTCTTAAGGCTAATAAATATAAATTACTGGGTTCCTAGGATGATGAGACTGAGAATACTAATGCTGATTTGAGCAAGCTTGATAAATGATGCTAGGAATGTAGCTTTAGGCTAGAAAAGATGACAAGTCTTACATTTTTGAAAGCTATGTAATTTGGAGTAGAGATTGATTTTTCTTTCATAAATGTGGCAGGTTTTCTTTTGTGTGGATTATTTGGCTTGTATTTGTACTTACTTGGGTTTTTTGTTCCCTTGATACCTTACTGTGAAGGCAAGCATTTTAATTTATATCTCCTGAAATTGCTCCCATCTTTAACATACTGCCTTTTCAGGAGTTAGTCCGTACTTGAAAATAATTTCAATGTTAGTAACATAGTGTATATGTGCACATAATGCTATTCAGCAGCATATTGAATTGCAAACCAGAATTAGTTTCATAGATTGATAGGAAGGCCTCTTAAAAGAGATATTCATGACCTCACAATTTAGTTTTAGTGTTTATGTTGGAAACAAAAATTAGCCTTAGTGCTAAAGAAGACATTGCAAATATTTTGGTTCTGAGAATTTTGTGTATTTTCTTAGGGTTTGAAATATTGTTTCAAAAAGACAGTCCTGACCCATAGGTTTTAAAAATAATCTTAAGTAATCTTAAAAGCAATTGCTTCTCTGTACATTATTTTTTTAAATAAGTACCACACAGAGATGTCTTTAATAGTATTTGAAACGAACTTACAAGAAAAGCATAGCTCTTGTGGTTTTTGTGACTTGCAATGTGCTATGACTTACAGTGCTTGTTTATATTCTTCAGAAAAAGAAATGCAGTACATGTGAGTTGTTTTTCATCTTTCTTAAGTCATGGCAGCAGTTGTCCATGAGGCCTAGGTATGGCTCAGCTTGATGTGCAAACTTTGTTGTAGCAGGAATATTGGTCCTTGCAGCTCTTAAAAGCAGCAACCAGCTGTTAAAGAACCCAAGCTGTGACAGGGAAGGCAGGTAAATTATTTAAGGAACATCTCAGTGACAAAACCAGATGTGTCTTACTGTCTTTGAGTTCAGCAAGTACAATTTTTAAAATAGATTAGGCAGATTTTTTTTGGTGTGTCTGTGTTGTAGGTCCTATTTATATCATCCTTTGGAGGATTCTCTGATGTGCAATCATGTAGTGTTAAGAAATCTGATCAACACTACACAAGAGCTGTGTCTTACGGTGCCAGCCCAGTGTGCTCTTTGGCTTAATGTAGCTTAATTGCAATGTGTACAGGCTTTGAGTGATTTCAGGAGATTTCAGAAATGGTGACCCAGCCTTGCTCTTTGGAGCCAGGGGTGCAAAGAGGCTCCTGCTTGTGACTGTGCTTGGGGATGTCTTTGGCAGCACGCTGTGGTCTCTAACTCTGCTCTGTGTTGAGGGCAGTTTCTGCTGACTTCAACTCCATTAAAGATGGTAAAAATTTGTCGTCTTGATCTTTACAGTGGGCCTAGTCCTCCCACTTTTGCTAGTAGCCAGACTCAGTTGAGATAAAAAATTACCACTATGCTTAAGTTTCTAGAGGTCTGTCTTGCAACTTTTTCTGTTTGATCCCTACCAAAAGGGGTTTTTTTTAAATGATAGTCCCTATGAAGCTCTTGGATGCTACATTCTTTCTCTAGAAATGTTTTAAGACTTTTAGGGAAAAAAAAACTGTTTAGTTTTTGCTTTTTGGGTTTCATTTGCCTGAAATCAAACTGTTGTTCCCCAGTAGTATCCTCTGACTTGGGACCTCTATTTTTGAACCATCAGCCCTTGTCGATAAATTCCTTTCCTTTAGGCATTTTGTTTTATTCCTTAACTAGGGGGGAGGATTTTGTTAATGAATATTTAATTGAAAAAACTAGATTCAACAGGAGTGGTTTCATTAGGTTAGCATATATGCTGAAGCACTCTTCTGTAATGAAGATTCCAGCATATAAAGCTGCTAAAGTAGTTCACTGAAGCTGAAACAAAAAAATATGTAAGTTGGTTTGAACTGCAGTGGAAGAAGCATGCCCCTTCTTTGATTTCAATGGAAATATGCTCTGCAGTCAGTACTGATATTAGTGACTCCCCAGCTGTTGATGTTAAAAATAGTTTTCCCAATTTCTGTCATATATATTTTAATGTTAAGTGTAGGGTTTAATGTTAAATGCTGGGGTTTTTTAATCTCACTGTAATTATGAATATTGAAAACATTTTGCATACTCTGTATCAAGTAACACTACAAAAACAAAAGCCATGTTCAAAGATTTAGTAAACTTTTAAATTTAACTGCTTCTAGTAAATAAAATTATTGTAGAGAGATGTTAGATGCTAGCCTTTCTGAATATGCAGCCTGTTTTGATTTAAAGATCGTTCATGATTGGTATTTCCCTCTTAATCAAATGATACCTATTTTTCACATCTGTCGTTGTTTACAATACTTCATTGTTCTGCTATGAACAAGCACTGAAAATGCATACTTGAAAAAAATAATTTAAAAGGAGGCTGCCAATATTATCATAGAATCATTTCCTGGGATTGACCAAGACAAGGACCCTTTGCAGTGTGTTTTTCCAGGATCCTTCATACTTTGAATGAAGCTGGTTCACTTACCTTCTAAGTGAATTTTATTTTACCATTGCACTCAATGTACTGCAAGGTGTGAGTGGAATTTGGTCAATTATGCTGATAAAGCATGCTGTGGAAGAGAATCTACCTCTGTGTTTTGTTCAGTCTGTGGTCGTTTCTCTGACCTGGCCCAGCTTTCGTTTTTGTAGGTGCTTGCAGAAGTGAGACAAAAGGTGGGCAGGTTCCTGCTGGTTCTGCACAGTTCTTGCCCACTTGCCTTTCCTTTCATCCCTTCAGTAGGTTCAGTGACTCCCCCAGGTAGCAGAAGTGTACCAAGAATAGACCATGGAGGGTAGTGCAGTTTCCAACCCTTCACCCTGTAATGTCTTCTGATCCTGGGCTGATAACAAACTCAGAGGTCTGGAGGGGAATAGTGGAAGGAAATACTGACAGTAGTAAACTTTCTGGGGATGAAAGTGGGTTTTGTTTCAATTAAAAAAAAGTGTTCCTTCAAGGCCATTTCCATGAGAGATGCAGAAAGAACACTGTAACTGAAGTTTTGACAAGAACCGACCATCATTAAGGTCTTGTTGCTTTTTCTTACTCAGAGATATATGCTATGCTGGATTCTTAGTGTGCTTGGGACAGGCATGCTGAAGCTATCCTGGGTGTTTGGATTAAGGGGAAAAGAAAAAAGCTCTTCATGTGAAGTTCTTTTTGAAGGCCATTTGGGTAGGTTTGTCTTCTGGTCTTCTTCTCTGGTTGCTAAGAAAAAAAGAAAATTACTCTCTTGATGGCACACAAAAGTGGTGGCCATATAGAACACGGGTGGGTAAGTAGCAACTTGGAAAAATTCAATTTGAGTTTATTGGATTTTGTTTTCTGTTCTGAAAACTTCTGTAGTCAATTCTTTGTTGTTTTACCTTTAAATTAGCATTTTTAAAGATTCTGTTACCTTATATTAGAGTAGTTTCAGTTAATGTTACATTTTTCTGGAGTTTAAAGATCATTAAAAAAGATGGGGATAGAAGCTGCCTGGCTTATATGTTAAATAAATTTTTCCTGTTGTAAGAACAGGCGTGTGTGTGTGTGTGTGTGTGTGTTCCAGAAGAAGCAAACTCTTACCTGTACCTTCCTAAGAATGTGTTGGATAATGTTAGATTTCAGTGGATCAATATACTTGTTGAGTTTTATCAGGGGATTTTGAACCCTAATTACTAGTCTTTCTAAAACAGAAATTTGATTTTTCTTGTCTGTAACTGTTTGGTATTTTATAGATTTATTTCCACATGCCCACACAAGACTTATTTCAAACAGTGAACTGAAACCTGACTTGCCTTTTATAGAGTTTAGTCAACCCTGGTTTTTAAGGAGTCAAATAATTGCAACATTTGTAAGGTTAAGATTGGTCAAGAATGGAAGAAAGAAACAGAACCTTTTTGATAGACCATTTTGACCCTTAGAATAGGTATTAAAGTAGAAAATCTTAGAGGTAGAGGTATGGCGTGACTGTGACTTTGGTCTGAGCCCAGAAATTCAATGGTGCATCCACCTTGAAGATGATCATTACATTTTCTTCATATATAGAAGCCCATGGTTTTCTCTTGTTAATTATGAAGTATGCACTACATCAGGCTTAGATCAGTGCAAGTACTGAGTGTTACTGGCCCTGCACGTGAAAAAGAACCCTGAGAAGTTTTGCTGAGGCAGTGGGTTTTGTTGGCATTGTCTGCTATTTTCCAAATAGCTGTTACGTTACAGACTGGAACCCAAGAGCAGTTGGTATATGATGGGCACAGAACACCAAGCTGCTGAAAACTGAAACGCATTCAATGCAGCAGCTTGGCAGAGCAAGCAGGATGAAGTTCTCTGTTTCTTTTATTTCCTGGCAATTTAGTATGCTCCATTACATAGTGCCTCCTTTTAGAGTTACAGTGCAAATTACACACAGTTTTTATACCACTACTAAATATTCAGAAAAAGATTCTAACTATATTTGGCACTGAGCCCCAGGATACTTTTTTCAAACAATCTCTTCCAAATGGAAGCAGTGTGTGCTGCAGACTCATTCTGTAACTTCTGATGCTGCCTCTGCAGCATGCCCAGGCTAGCAGCTGCTTTATCTTCTCCCCAGGAATGATAGGGTAGGTCACTGGTTAAGAAGCTGCCACTAATGACAGCTATGGTATCTTCACTCTATTAGTGGCAAAACATGATTAGTGATATCATTACTGGGCTCTGTAGCATTGAGATGTGAAACAACACCCTACATAGAGTGTTTGACGTGCCAACAGGTGCATGTTTCATCTCAGAAACATGACTGGTGTAAGGCTGCTGGTCTTTCCATTAATATTTTCATTTCCACAAAAATTTAAAATCTGGTGCTGAATACCTTGAAGCACAAATCACATTCATACCCCAAATCATAAATGTACATTCTGAAGTGACTTATACAGATAAAAACTGTGGCCTGGCCAGTGCTGTAGTCATTAGCCATGCATTTACCAACACTCCAGAGAACACATATGGAAAATGGAAAAGATTGGCTCTTCCTCTGTATCTTTCCTTCCCCCCCCCTTTTTTTTTTTTATTCTATCTGTAACGTGTCTGTTTAATTTGGGTTAGTTTTCATACATGTGTGTCTTGAAATTCTGTATCCCTTAAATACTGAGACATTGATTAACAATGGTAATAAGCTAGAAAAAGAAGGAAGAGTATTATCAGCATATTGAAAGACCCACAATTTGGAATGCTTCACTGGCTCTCTTAATAGTTCCATATATGCACCAAAGAGAATGGAAAAATTATAGAACCCCACAGATCTTCATCTGCCAGTGCTCTTGGCTTTGTGAAACAATCCCAGCAGATGGTATGGGGCAACTGTTGAACAAGAAAATAAAAAGCAATTCAGAAGGAACTCTGGAGGAGTTCTCTCTGGGGAAAAGAAACCCTGTTGCATATTTAGGTGATCTTCCCATCAGTTGTGCAGAAGTAGCTTGATTAACTGAAAATCTAATTTCAGTATATTGTCTAAAGAAAACGACATCTTTTGCTGGGGTTGCCATGCAGCAAAGGAGATTCCTTTCTGCATGCATGTGGGATGACACACATTCATATTGTAAGCAATCTTCTACAGATGGACTCTGTCAAGGCTGTGAGTTCTTTTTATTTTTTATAGATATACTTTTTAATTACAAATCTACCATTAAAAAAATCACTAGTTATTTATGCAGACTATTCTAGAGGAAAGAAGTTCAGAGAACTAGAATGGAATCCAGATGTCACTGAGTTGAGTTCATGCTTTGTTTTGATTTTTTAAAAGTTGCATTCCTAAATACAATTTTATAGTTCAAATGATGGAGATACCTTTAAGATTTTTCATTTTAGCAGTGTAAAAGCAACTACAGTTTTCAGATTTTCATGTGATTATAATAGGAAAAAATGAAAAGCTAATTTGGATGAAATCTCCAAACTATTGATTATCGTAAGTCATGCCATTCATTTATTTGTATTGTGGTTGTGATATTGATACTATTTTGGTGACTTGACATGCTCAAAGAGATGTTGTTTAGTAATAAACATGAACAAAGATGATGTGGTAATGCATGAAGATGAAGTTTCCAGGTGGCTAACTTTAGCTGCTTTTAGTGCAGTTGATGTCAAGGTCATCTTGGTTCTCCTAAAGACCTGGTAGACTAGAAACCACTTGTTCTGCTCTCAAGGCATATGGTGCTTACTCTGAGCATCATCCTGCAGGTGTCTACTACTACTAGCAGGAGTAAAAGTATCACTCAAGGCATTGCAGATGTCAACCTTAGCTTTCTATTGTTAGACTAGTTAGGGTCATAATTTAGTTCTTAGTGGTAGCTAATGTTTGGGTCAGTAGATACACAAGTGAAGAACCTTATTTCACTAAAGTGCCTTGTATAATTCAATCACATGTGACTCATTAAAATTTCAAAGAAAAGCTTTATCAGTTCTTAGAATATATCAAGAATGGGTGCAACTAAGAGATACTTAAAGATTTTGTACACACACAGAATTGAAAGCAATACTACTCTTTTGTGAATGGCCATACTTGCTTGTAAGGAAGGTGTTCTTACAGTGGAAATTGTGTTTTACTGTTGGAACTGATAAGGCAGGATTTGGGAGGGTTTTCTAGGAGATAAAAGTTTTTTCAGTGTTAAACTAGTCTTCTCCTTGGGGCTTCCTTCGTAGTGATATGCAGAGGATGTGAAGAAATTGTTAGTTATTGTGCAGCAAATCAAAATGTATTTAGGCTTTTCAGGGGAAAAACCCATTGTCTTGAGTTTTGAGTGTTGAGGGTAGTTGGTCCTTGCTGAGGGAAGGACTGTAATGCCAGTGAAGGTCTTCAAATGCATGTCCTACACAACCACAAAAAAATGCTGGAGAAATGCCTTTCTATGAAAAGCCAACTCAGCAGAGAGCTGCTGGCTATTGGGAAGATGGCTGTCGTGATTCTGCTTCTTGATGTTGCCTGGTAACTTGATTGCTTTTACATTAGTTTCACTATGAAATGGTTCAGATGTATGTAGCGTACCTTCTACTCCTGAGAGACAGCATGTCAAATTCCCTCGCATAGTGCCAAAAAGATGCTCCCCTGGCTGTGAATCAGGGCATGTGTGGGGAATTCTACAGCTGTTGTCTGATCTGTTGCCTTAGTATTTTTTAGGGCTAGCTCTGCAGTGTGAGCAGCACTAGGGCCCATACCTGCTGCTGCTAATGGCTTTTGCAGGCAGCAGCAGTAGTGTGAATTTGAGGTGATTCCTGCCAATTTCCCTGCTGCCCACAGGATTGCGTGGAGCAGCAGGGAACTGACAGGAGGCTTGTTCGCTGCTCTCAGCTGCTGCTTGGCAGAGCCATTAGCAGCAGCAGATACCCTGGAGCTCCCTCTGTGCAGACTCAAGTCAACATTGCATTGGTTTGTGTTCAGTTATATTTGGATGATTATCTTTGCAATCGGGAAAAGTAAAAACATATTTTTTCAAATAAAATCTTCAATTTTTAAGTACGTAGTTGCCTCAGGGTTTCCCTTCCACCTTCTCCTATATGTTTGTCAGTTAAAAATTTCTTTCTTATTCTAGATGGAATAGGTTTGTAAGCTGTTGGTGAAAGGATATGTTCCCTTAGGATGTTTGATCTGCGTTCTATCTCACTGAGTGGGAGGGGTATTTTTGCCTGGGCAAAAGGCTTTGCCCTTTTTGTTATAGATGCTGTGTAGGTTTTGAAATGGTTTTCAGTGTGCATGATGATTTATAACTCTTCAGTCGTTTTATAGCCATGCATATTTTGAAATCATGAAATTATTACCAGAATAAAAGACCTCCGCTGAATTAAATTGCTTTTGTTGCTGAGTACACACAGATCCTGTCCTCTGTAGTGCAGGCGTGTTTCATGTTCTAGTCTCAAAACACTTGTGTTGCTTTCCAGTTTTGGTTTTTGTGACAATGGTGACTTTCTTGATGAAGGTTTCATTATGGCTTTACCTAGTTTAGAATGGCTGGCTGGTGCCTTCCTGCATCTTCATGAATGTCATTTCCTTATGGTTAGAAATGTCATAGCACAATTAAAATACACATGGTCTCAGATTTCTAACAAATAGCTTGATGTTTGTGCAGTGCAGGAGACACAACTCGGAAGGGATAGCAAGACGCAGAGGGTCAGCCTGAGGAATTATAACATAGAGGAGCCTCGTCCAGCACACTCACAGTTCTACAGTAAGAGTGTAGTAAATGTTGTGGAAGAATAAATTGGGAGGCAGCTCTGAGCAAATGTAGCAAAGAAACTTTGTTTAAAAGGAATAAAATATATTGGAAGAGATTGTAAAAGGATTAATGAAAAAGCCACCATTTTTGTATTGCCCACTTAATAATTAAGCATTTTTTGTTTGTTTCTTTCTGGCCCAGGAATGTTCAAGAACAGACCAGTAGAACAGTATCGGCTTTAGTGTCATTTGCCTTAGAGCTGAAATTATACCAAGGGTACATTAGGAATTTTTTTGTTTGTTTGTTTAGCTGATCTCAAAATGCAAACATAGTTCATTATTTCCCATTTTTACTAAGATACAAAATAATAACCCTAAATGATAAATCCCTGTAATTTATTATAGTTACTGTAAGCATAATGTAGAAATATCTTGGCTAGAGTTCTCAAAAGTAAAATGAAAATGTAGTAATTGTCCTTGTGACTGCTGCATATTTACAGAAATATCCTTGAAATTAAGTGGTATTGTTAAGAAAAGAATCCATTTAATGCATTGGTACAACTAGTGCTTCCACTGGACAAATAACTTAATTTCACTTCTATTTAAGATTAATTTCAAAATTATCTTTTAGTGTAATACCTGATCTTAAAAATCTCACAATCCTTGCAATATTTTACATTTTCTATGGAATAACACATATACTACAAAGTAAAAGTATATATTGAGCAAACCAGAAATCACGTCCTGATCTTTCTTCATTCTTCTTGAATGGGCTTTTGAGAATCAAGGGTATTGCTAGGATGGAGTTATGCTGTCAAAAGCTTCTTTTTTTTTTTTTTTTTTAATAACCTTGCGAAAAAACCCCAATCATAACTTCTTCTTGGTTTTATTTGATATGTTCACAATACGTATTTAAAAACTTGTCTGATTTTTTTAAAATAGCACTTTAACCCAACCCGGGAATGAAGAGGCGCTTACCAGAGAGCCGTGTCCCGAGTAACCGAGGAGGTCTCCACCGCAGGGTCCCGCAGGTCTGGGCAGGAGCAGAGGGATAAAACCGAGGAGTTCTTCCATTTTCTGTTGGAAGCAGGGAAGCCTGTCAGCAAATTATTACAGTCACTGTTGCCATCTTATAGTAATGAAGTAAATACAAGAAAAATAATAATTAAAAAAAATTTAAAGTATATTGAAAAGCAAAATCTGTTTGAGGCCAGAGGCTCGGGCTCAGCCGCCGTCCCTCCGTGCCCTCCCCCGGGGGCTGGAGCCGCAGGGTTGCAGTGCAGCGAGGTCCAGGACACAAGAGCGCCTGGTTCCCACGGTTTTCCAAGGGAGCGAGCAGCCGCTGTGGGCGGCGCTGCGGGCGGGGAGCGGGAAGGGTTAAAGCCGATCCCCGCGGGGGTTAAACGCGGAGCCTAATGGAATAATGACGGGTAGCACCATCTGCTGGCCTAGTTCCGCGGGGAGCGAGTCTAACCAGCGCTAATATTGGCGCTGATGCCTTTTGATGCTTTGTGCGTTTCTTTCCGCGCTTTGTTGGAATCCGGCGGTCCGCGCACGGCGGGGCCGGGCCGGCCCGGGGGCGGCGGGTGCGCGCCGGGCAGGGCGCGGGGATGCTGCTGAGGCGAACGAGGGCTCCGGCAGGGCTGTGCGCGGCCCGGCTGCCGCTCGCTAAATAGGCCATTTAGCAATCTTCTCCCCATGCTTTTCTCCTGAGCACTGCCTGGGGTGCTGGAAAAGCGGAGGGCAAGTCTTTGTCTGACGCCAAAAATGTCTTCAGTGAAGAGGCCAAGAGGAAGGGTAAGTGAGAGCCTGAATGAGTGGGAGGAGGAGGGGTTCTTTGGGCTAAAAGGCTAATGGGATTGAATAACCTTCCTTATTACTGGCTGCTGCTGCGGGAGCCGCATCGCCATCTTGAGCTGTTCCCGAGCTGGGTCCGGCTGTTTCTTCCAGCCCCGGGGCTTTAAGGTGGCATCGGGAGCGGCCCCATCCCTGCCTCCCGCCCCCGCCGCCCATGAGGCACCTATAGAACATGTATCCCGGGAAGTGCACGGGGTTTGGCCAGAAAATGTGTTTGGAAATTCCTGGTGGCTTTTCTTCCTGCTCTAGGCAGAGGCGCATTTACGGGTGAGAACGTAACATAACTGTTATCTGCTGGGTTTTTGTGTTTGAATAGGAAATTCTTTCCATTCCTCAAAGGGGGAGGGGAGGAAAGCAAAAACATGTCTTCTGGCTGGCTGCAGGAGAGGCTCATCAGCCCCGTAAACAATTCTGCGTCCATGAAACGGGCGTTAAAATCCCGAATATAAAAAGAAGTTACGTTTTTTAGCCAAGGCACTGAGCGTATGTTGATCTAAATAAAAGAAACGCTGCTTTCTGATCATCTTCCAGATACAGAGCTGTGTAATTTTAGTTTTGGTTTTATCTTTTGTCTGTTTTTTAATTTTGGTGTTGTTCGAGCATCCGTTGTGTTTATCACCGAGTTAGTCCTGTAGATCATTGGTCTGCTTTAAGGTAACTGTATCCTGGTCCTGGTATTCTACCAAAGGCGAAACACTGATGGTATTACCTTCGGGAGCTCCTTGCCTTTCTTATTTTACTGGAGATGTTGGAAGTGTGTGTTAAATGTATGGGAATGCTGGAAAGATTAAGGGTTGGTTAATTACAGAGGAGGAGAGAAGGCTGAGAGGATTTTAGAAGAATATTTTTTACTGATTTTAAGTACATGGATTGGTTGTTTAAAACCAACAATTGATGTAGTTATTCTGAAACCCACGCCATTCTGTGGTATAAACTGAATTCCTCATTTTTTGTGTCTGCACGAGTGCCTGGCAGTTAGCTTTTTTTGAAAATGCATATCCATATAAAAAATGTTTGCACTTTTTCTTTCTATTTTTAAAATAAGGGGATTTAATTTACTTTCTGTTTCTTGTTACAGCCTCCTTCTTCCAAGAAGACTGATGGTTCAGGATCATATACTAAGTTGCAGAATACCCAGGTGAGGGCAATGTCTGAAAAGAAGCAGAAGAAAAAAACAGACTCGGAAAGTAAACAAGAGAAGGCAAATCGCATAATATCCGAAGCAATTGCAAAGGCAAAAGAGAGAGGAGAGAGAAACATTCCACGAGTAATGAGCCCTGAAAACTTCCCCAGTGTTTCAGCTGAAGGAAAAGAGGAAAAGAAGGGTAGAAAAGTTAAATCCAAACCAAAGGACAAGGAGAGCAAAAAGCCGAAAACTGGTTCCTCATCCAAAATTAAAGAGAAAACAAAAATTGGGTAAGTAGATTAAAACATTGTCTGTCTTTTCTTCTGACTGTAAATCCTTGATTAAAATGGAAACTGCTTACTGATAATAAAATGTTCCTCTCCACTTCCTACACAAAATTCTTTGTGATTAAGTCCATGTGTGGACTCACTCATTCAGGAACAAGAATGCTCTGTTTTCTCCTTAGATAAAATCACTGTAGGAGTGTCCTTTTGAAAGAAATTATTTTAAATTCATATTCTAAAATACTCCATACTTGCTTTGAAGCATAGACCCCAAGTGTCTTTTATCTAGGGTTGTAATCAGTTCTGACTCCAAACTAAGTTTTTCTGGATTATAAATTCTGTCTTTTACCAATTTTAGCATGTAAGGTTCAATACAGTGTGCATGATAAACTGCTTGAGGAGAAACCAAAAGTTTAATGAACTTCTAAGAGAATATTCTTATAGATATCACATATATCTAAAGGAAAGCACAAATTGGAAAAACTATATTTTAAGCACTTTGTAGTCTTCAGTCATATCAGTTTAATCTGCCCTCATAAAATTTTTGCAGACTCAGCTGGGTCAAGCTGGGTGGATGCCTTGGGGTGTGGACCTTTCGAAAGACTTTAGGTGTTTGAAACACTCCAAGGGGTTCAGTAGGTGGCACGTCTTCTGACTTCAGGGCTTATCTACATTGCCTGTTTACTTTTGAAGGAAAGTGTCTGATTTTCGATGTTAACTATGTCAGTCAAAACTTCAAATTGAAATCTTAGCTACAGTCTGATTTTTACTTTTTTTAATCCACACTCTTTTTGCAGTAGCAGAAATATTAACTGGCATATTTCTCCAAATTTAAATGTCTCATATACATATGTATATTTTCATGTATGGAGTAGAAATGAATGTTCTTTTAATCAGCCTATTTCTTTGCATTTTTTTTTTTTCTTTTAGAGATCAGTGCTTTTCTTACATGTTTGAAGTCAACAACTTTGAGTAGTTAACCTGTAGTGTGAAGGGGATACTGCTCTGTACTCAACTTCATTCTTAACATGAGCTTTCATGGTATTAATTTCTTTCTGTTCTGGATATGGTTTGGCTTATGATGCTGCTCATAAGTGCATTGAGTAGTGTTTTCTTTTTTTCTCCATCTTGTTTAAGATGGGATTTTCGATATGTACTTCCAAAGTTGATTTCACCTTCATGTTTCTGAATTTACTCATGTTCAATAACAAACATTTTGTGGATCTGTCTAACCAGAAAACTTACACACTATTGTTTAGCTAGTGCCAGTTTTGTGAAACCTTGTGATTTGTCGTTAGTGTGCTTCTTATTTATTCTTTTGGATAATTGACAAAACTTGCCAAAACATCATCCTTACCATATACTACATAGTTGCTGTAATTTTTTTGCTGTTTTTAAACAAACAAAAAAAGAGGAAGTAAACTGTTACCTTCAATTTATGATTCTCCGCTCAATTTTGTCTTGGTGAAATGCTTTGCTGTGCACATCACTTAAGATCACCTTTCACGATTTCATCAGTTGAGAGAGAGACATTTCTCAAACGGTGTTTTTAACCGGGGTATTTGATGCAAGGTACATTCAAGCTGCTAGAGGAGCTCCAATTTAATTATGGTCAGTGTTTCATAATTTTGCGTGCAGCTGTGAAGGTTTGCCTCCCCATTATTCACCAGTTTGATCAGCTAATGCCCCAGTAGAACTCTGTTAACTTAATCATGCTGCTAAGTATTGCTTTATTGTGGGATACATACCTAAAGATTTAGCAGTCAGGTCCTGTTAACATGCAGTGAAGAGAGTCTTTTAGAGCCACATATTACAGATTTCACAGAATTCTGTTTTATTTAGATGGACAACAGCAAATCAAAAGCTTTGAGAAATCCAGATACTTCATTTTTTGTATCAAAACAGAGTCATGTGTTGTGTCAAATTAGCACGATTTTATATTATTGATATATATTAAATAATAATTGTTTAGCAAAGAATATACCAGTGGTTTTACACAGTAGCAATTGCAATAAGGCCTTGATTTTTAAAAAGAATAATCTTACCAGACTCTGCTTTCTATGCAAATGTAACTACTGATCTTACAGAAGAATAATTACTATGGAATGGTTATACTTGTCTTGTCAAAGATGGTTAAAAAATTGTGTGATTAGTAAAATTTGTTTTATTCAGAGAAAAACAAAGTTAAGTAATAAGGGTTTTAAACGCTAAACAAGTCTTGTAAAGGTTTTGTCCTAATTGTCCGTTCTTTAGAAAATATTTCTGAATGAATCTAAGCACATCCTTGGAATTATTGTTATGTCAAAATAGGATTGGGTTTTTAAGTGTGTGGGTTGCTCCATTGACTTTCTTGTTACCTTAAAATAAACCTGGACTGAATCTTGGGAGAAAATTTTACTATGCTAAAATAATATCTGCAAAAGACAAGTGCTTTATTGGTCAAGAAGGGGAAGGGACGATGTCAGTTTGGTGAAAACTGGGGTTTTTCTCTTGGAAGGCAAGATTTTCGAGATCTCTTTAAAAGGGGATGAAAAAAGTTTTAGTCACTAAGGAGAAAATCTTTGTATTGTAAATATATATATATTTGTATATATGACATTCCTTGCATTTAAGCAGAAAACAAAACATGAAGTCCCCTCATGTTTTAAAAAGTAAAAATTTCAAACTGTTATAAACTATTATGAACTAATTTTTCTGCAAGCAATATAATCATCAGTGAAACCTTAAAGCCAATAAAGGTTTACAGTAAAATAAGAATAAGCTAAATACATGTTTTTAACAATAGTGGAGAATTTGTTTGGGTGCATCTGCTGTTCCATTTTAGAAGTTCCACTGTATTATGTCCATCCCAGATGAATTAATTTCTTGTCATTCAGGGTTTTCCGTAGCAAACTCAATCAACTTTCAGGAACTGTTAAATCTGCTGATGCAGTTTGGATTTGGAGTGTCAGAGCAGTGCGGGAGGTGGTGCAGGCTTGTGTGTGTTTGAGAAGATCTGAAGGCACGCGTGTTTTGGGTGACTCCTGTTTGATTTGCAGGCCAACATGGAGCAGAAGGAGCTGAAACTATAATAAATATATTGCTTTTTTTCTTTGCTTTTTTTCTTGAGAAATATTTGGGAAATAGTTTTAATGTGGTCTTTCACATCTCTGCTCGCAGCAAACACAACCTGTTCAGTATAAGCACAGTTGTACCCTCTGTAGTCCAGCACTCAAACAGCAAACTCTTATTTAGATTGTGATCATAAACTTCGGACTCTTGCAGGGCTTTTGTCTGTGCAGCAAATTCTGTATTGCTCTTGAGGAGGATTTTCAGAGTTACAGTTTTCCCTCTGAAAATGCTGCTGAGGTAGTGCTGGAGCTTGAACACTAATTTCTGAATAGACCTTGATAAAATTGCCTGCTAGCCATCAGTTTGAAAAAAAAAGATACGCTTTTAATTGTAATACAGCACAGCTGTTACTGAAATTGAGTAGCCCTCATCAAGAGGAGTTTTAACTACTGTGTCTAGATTCAGGGGGCAGGATGATTTTTCAACAGTTTTTGTTCCTTGCTGCTCAAACACAATCTGTGCTTGGTGGCTTCATGTTAACTGTTTATATTTTCCTTAGTGATCCCCTTAGCTCTGTATGTACAGGAAAAATTTGCAGCATGGTTCTTTCCAATTTATTATTGGTGTTTAAAAACTAGTAGCAGTTACTTCCTAGGGAGGCTGAAGTTTCTTTCTAATGGTGAGGGTTAAGTTTTTTAAATCTCTGAATGGTAAAGTCAGAGAAATAATGCCTATTAATTTTAGTCAAGTCTCAGAACTGGATTCACTGGTTAGCGAAGTTTCTGTGCCATAAGCATTGGTGAAGATAAATGACTAAATTATATTATTACCAAGAACACTGTAAGAGTATAACAAATTATTAGAAGAATGCATGTATAATATATTTAGTGTTACCAAATTAAGTTAACCAATTTGCTTTACGCATTGATTACTGGTTAAGTTAATTCTTTAAAATTTGCTTTACAATTTCTCTGTAGACTGCAGAACCGCTTTTCATATCCTTGCTATTTACCAAGGTGTGTTGACATTTAGGAATATATTTAAACGCTTTAATTTTTTTGCATAGAACTTGTTTCCATTTATAAGCTTTTTCTAATTGATTCTACTTCTTCCATCTAAGGTGATGCATATTTAAGCTAAAAAGTCTACTTCTTACTTGATGTGAAGAATTATGAATTTGTGAACATTCTCTTGTTCAAAAAAGTAGATTGGCATTTAGGTTTTATAGCTCTCAACGTATTCCCACCTACTCAAACATAAAATTAAATATCACAGCCCTGATGAAAAGCAGCAGCTCTGCACTGGTGATGTAAAGGACAATATCAGTTAGACTACATTTAGGTAATTTTTTTTTTTTTTTTTTTAATCACTGCATAGTTTAAACAAATAAATTCCCCAGATTCTAAGAACTCAATTTACAGAAGTTTGAGTCAAAGTGGTAGTCCTTAAGTTCAAAACTGTTTCCTGTTACCAGAAATGGCTGTATTATTTCATGTGCTAAAAGAGCAATGTGGATTTTGTTCATTAACCCTTGAATTACGTAGCAGTTAATCCAGCAAGTGGTATGTGATCCTGTGCACTACTCAAATACTGTTTACAAGACAGAGCATTTTTAGGACCCAAGACCCTGACAGATAAGTTTTGTTTGCTTGTTGATCTGATCCTGTTAAGATGGTTTGAAACCCTTGTAAATTCAGGTGGTAACAGGCGACATGGGAGGGGTGGAGAGGAAGGGAGTCACATGTTACACTGCTGTATCATTTAAGTGTAAATACCTACAAATTGGATTTCCTGGGAGGCAGTGCTGGGAGCTGTTTTCGTGTTTACTGCAAGTGACGCAAATGTTGGTGACCAGGTCTGTGGTCAAAAAGAAGGGATCCTTGCTGAACCTTTGAGTTCTCTTAGATTTGTTAAGGTCATTAGCTTCTGTCATGATTAAAATGGCACATAAATTCAAAATTTGATCATCCTTCTGGGATGTCTTTGCATGCCCTGAACTGTGACTCTGATAAGTTTTCTCTGCTCCCAGATTCTAGTTTGGATGCATAAGTTTGGTGTAAGTGACATAATCTAAAGTTTATACTGCAAATTGTATGAATACAAGGTAGTGTGGTCTTATCAAATAAATAACTAAAAGTTTGTTATTTTGCATTATTTTTTCAATGTTGTATGAGCTTGAAATGATTGATGATTCCAAAAAGACTATTAGGAGAGCTTAAAAATCTGTGCACAGTCCAGAAATCATTAATTTGAAATACAACTGGGGGAGAAGACAGTGGCTAATATTAGTGTGTTAGTATTATTTATTAAACATATCCTAAAGGATAAGATAAACTGGTTTTATACTAGTGAGTTAACTCTCATTCCAAGAGGACACAGTATCTTGCCAAGGGAACATCTACTTTATATTTGTAGCTAAGTTTTGAGTGATAAAGAATTACTAATACTGTTGATAACATAGGCGTTTTATTGTTAGTAATTTAACAGAGCGCTTTGGCTATGACTTACAATATCTGGGAGGTGGCTTTGGACACTAGTAATTAGTTACTTGGTGTTTCTGTTTTGGGAAAACTGAAGTAAAATGATGTATTAAAGGCATGCATTGAAGGCCAGCTATACTTTATATTCCTGACAGGCCTAATATGTATTTGCCGCCTTTTTTTTTTTCTATTCTCTTTAATACTTCCTCATTCACAGTTTGGAAGACTTTGAATAGTGTTTATCTTTTTAAAGTTGTTCAAAGTACTGACAATATTTCCATCACATTCTCTGCTATCAAATAGAAGGGGAATGGAGCACATTCTAAGTGGTCTTTTATGTATAAGAAAGAAGTTGCAGTGCTCCTCAATATAGTGGTTCCTGCCTCTAAACCGTGTTAGGAGTCTTATGCTAAGGATCAAAAGTAATATTGGCTCATGAGATGTCTTATTTTTAATCTTTTTTAGTGGTATAAGTTTCTCAACATCTTTAGGTTGTAGTTACAGAAAAATGAAATATATATTAAAGACATATACATCTAATTGTTGAAATATTTCTAGATGTTACGTAATAAGACCATTTAAATTTAAAAAGGCAAGAGTAAGTGAAATTGGAGTGGAGTCTGGTGATATTATTTATTCTGTGTCTACAGTGTGCTGTTAACTTTTCATAGAAACAGAATAGATATTTTCTGTTCAGAACAGTTTGTTTCAGGGTGGAAAAAGGGATTTTAGCCAAGGATCTTTATGCTTTCATGCAGAAATTTATAAACTGGCAACAGAACTTGTTCTCTCAATGAAAATTTTTCACAGAATTGATCCAGTTTACAAGCTTCTGAAAATCATTGTTTTCACATAGCAGATTTTTTTAGAAGTTTTTGGCCAAAATATGAGCAGATTGCATTTTTACTGATAGAAATGTATGACTTTAGCACCATACTGTCATTCAGCAACTTTCGATAGCAAGGAGCATTGTGATTCTGGGCACTGGATCAGAAAGAAGTGAAACTGCATTTATTCCTCTTACTGGCACTGTATCTCTATAGGGGAGGAAACATTCTGATCTCCAACATGTAGAGAAATGTTAAGAAAATTTCAGGAAAATGCTTGTGAAGTACTGGGGCTAGGGAATTCAAGCTCAAATCAAGACACAAAAGCTGATAGATTGAATATTATGTGTAAGATTGCAGGGGCAGAGCAAGAGGGGAGCACAAGGAGGGGAAGAGAAGAAGAGGAACAAATGTACAAGGAAAGAGGTAGCTAGAACAGTCTGATCACAAAGTAACCCCATGTTCTAAAACGGAAGCTCCTTAAAATTCTCAGTTATTCAATGGCTACCACTACAACCTATAGAAAACCCCATATCTCTTAATATTGTGCTTCTTGGGTACAAAAGGAGCCTGAGCCTAAAATAGTAGGCAGTAGTGCATGAAGTGAGAACGAGCTATGGTTGCACAGATACAAATGCTTAACATAGCAACATGCATTTATGAATCGTTTTAATCTACTATTTCACAAAAGAGGATCAAAATTCAGAATAGATTGCCCAGGTACCTACCAGCTATCAGCCTTGCAGATAAGTAGAACTTAACTGGACTGAGTGACATAAAACAACTCTGAAGTTGGCTTTGAGCAGAGACCACAGGTCTTCCAGAGACCTCTTCCAATTGACTTATATCTCAACACTTGGTTAAAGAACAATCAGTTATCCTTTTTCTTTGTTGACGATAGTCTTGTTTTTCATTTAAAAATCAAAGTGTGTGTCACATTTACAGTCATCTCCACATGTCGTACACCAGGCCTTTTATGCCTTTGCTCAAAATTAAAGAGAAGACTTGAGATCTGATTTACTGGTTAAAAAAATTTTACAAATTTTGTCATGTGAGTGCCCTGGATTGAATATGCTTTATATCCAGTTGTTTCAGTGAGAAGATCAGCAAGGGGCAGGTACAGATCAGCTCTGCTCCTTGTGCTTAATTAAATGAGGACAAAGTTTAGAAGAGTGTGTACTCTGTGCTGCTCTCCTTGAGTGGTCAGAGACCCATGCAACACGAAGAATTTAAGAGCAGGGAAAATACATGAAAATACAAACCAAGAACTTGGTGCGATGGGTGTCATTTCATGAATGATCTTCCAAGAAATTCTCACTCATAAATCTACCAGGTTTCCCTTTAAATCCACACATCCAGAACTGCACTTAAAAACAAACTCAGAAGGTCAATCACAGTGTGCCTTGTCTGCATCACTTTGGAATATATTAGCTAATTTGACATATTAGCTGACAAGTGCTAATATAACACTTCAATTTTATGAAACAATGTGAGATAAAAATGGAAAAGTGATTATCCAAATGCTTCACCAGAAAGAGTCATATTGGACGAATACCCGAGAATCCAACAGTCTTAAAAATAAAAAACAAACAAACAAAACAAAAAAAAACCAAACAAAAACCCAACAAAAAAAGAAGATTGCTAATCAGAGCTTGAAAAGTGAGGGGAAAAAACCCTCAAACTAACCTTGAAGTCCATAGGGAAACCAGTGTATTCATTGTTGAAATTCATTCCTGTGATTATGAAACATGTTTTCTAAGTAATAATTAAACTGAGAACACCTAATGAAAAGCCAAGAACCAGAATTTATTTGTGAACAAGCAGCTCTGTGATTATACTGATTGCAGCTTCATTCCAACCTGCATCCACCAGTGCTGTTCACTTCGTGTTAGAAGTAAAAAAATAAGGGAGTGGAAAATCATCTACAGTTTTGGTTTTTTTAGCCTTTGCACTGAGCATACATAGTGATTAAATGTTGCAAAGCAGTGAAAATGTTCATCGCTTCTTAAGGTACACCTGGCATCTTTTGTAAGTCATGTTGCTTAAACTTTCCACAGTGTTTTGGTAATTTAAGATGTTTATTTTCTGTATGAACTGTTAGTTTGGACATATATATGTGTGTGTTCTCTTATTTGGATATTTGCAAAGAGAAGCAAATGAGATTAAAGTGTTTCAATCATTACATTCTCATCTGTAGTTTATTTTCAGGTGACGAATAGATTTGATGTTATTTTGGTGTAAAATAACTTGTATTGTCTGTATAAAGACTAAAGTCTTGTCTTTAATTTGTTTGTAACATGGCAGAAGGAGCTTGGATGCTGGAACACTTACCTAATTTTCTCTTACAGATCTGATCATTAGAGACTATACGAAATGCATATTTTAGGACAGCTCTCTATCTGTGATTTTCTTGGATAGTTTATCATTATTCTGCAATTATGTCACTGCAGACATATTTAAAGGAGAGTATTTGGCACATTCCAAATATGGAAAAATATTTTTACACTCTTCAGTTAAAAACAAATGCAGTTAATTGGTATGGTGGTTTCCAGTGTAATCTTTAATGCTAAACAAAGAAATAATTGGTGCTTTTTCATTAGTTTAACTAATTTATTCAGCATAATGTTGGTTCCTAACATATTCTGATAGATTCTAAGATTAATTACAGATAAAACTACTGGATTTTGGATATAGCTTTGCTGGTTTTTTTAAGAGTAAAAAGGATACATGTAATTCCCTTATTTTTCCCATTGAATGACTTACTTAAGCATAAATGCTTTGCGTGTCAGATAGCTTTGAGTGATTTTTAGATTGTTCTCCACAGCTAATTTTTTTGAATGAAAATAAGAGAAAATACACTTTACAGTGGTAAATTGTTGATGATAAATCATTTACTGTTGTCATCTACAGATGGTATCTCTGCTAACTTTGTGTAGTTTACCACTGTCAGTTGGTTTAAATGTTGAATTTTGTATTTCACTCACTTGAAGATCTAAAATATGTGTGATAATTAGGAGTTTGTGACAGTAAGGTAACTGTAAAGAAATTCACTATCACTAGTGAACAATATTGTCTCCTGTAAGGTATTTGAGACCTATTATTCTTTTTTCAGACAATGATGCTTTCTGAATTTTATATTGAGATTGTGGGAATTGCTAGTGATTTGGTCCTGGAGTTACACACACTGGTATACAGCATTCACTTAGCATGTGTGGGTTTTGTTTCTAACAGAAAGCTGATCATCACACTGGGCAAGAAGCAGAAAAGGAAAAATGAATCCTCAGATGAGTTGTCTGACGCTAAGCAGACTCCACAGCGGCCACTGAAAGATGAAGATTCCCAGGTAAGTAGTCAGTGTTCGTCCCTTATAAATTTGTATGTGTTATTTCTACAGATCTTTTTTCGCCTCTCTCCACAAAGTTACACTTCCTTTGACAAGTGACAGTTACTCTCCCACTTTTGTGTATCTCACAGGTAGAACCTTTCATCACCAGCTACTTTTCTCAGTTGAAAATCAGAAAATCCTGCAGGTTATAATCCCCTTTCTGTAATGGGACATCAATGCCCTGCTTGTTTCTGTTTAATTTCAGTACAGAAGCCCATAGATTTGGGACTGTAAGTACTTACCTTGAGCTGGCAGTTAGACCTGATCCTTACTTTGACTGAGTGTGAAAACGCAGAGATTGCCTTCTAGAAGGGACATTTATCGGTGAAATTGGCTCTTTGACAACTTCTAAAAGGTTGTTTCAAGCTTTGCTGTGGTTTTTTTCTGGCCTCTGCTTCTGTAGAAACTGAAGAATAGATTTCTAGCAGTGTTGTATCTGAAGTGAGCAATGATCAATATGCTGATAGGCTCTAGTTGCTTGTGGAATACCTCTGAAGGAAGTGCCAGATTGTCGTGGTTTTGCTAGAC
>WBMZ01017111.1:0-16939 GCA_013400975.1 Atrichornis clamosus | reverse complement strand
CACTGATATTGGGGATAAATGGGGATTAGGGAGTGGGGTTTACTCTGGGGGTCTCTGAGAGGGAATGGGGTGCTGGGGATGGGGGTGAGAGATTGGTTGTGGGGGGTCATTGGAGGACGTGGAGCCGGGGGCGGCTCTGAAGGGGATGAAGGGTTGGGGGAGATCACTGGGAAATGTGGTGGGAGGGGTAGCGAGGTCACTGGGGGCTGCAGGGATGGATACTGGGGGCACTGACGGGTGGGGGGGCAGTAGGGCCGTGGGGATCAAGGATTTTGTGGGGTCCTCAGTGGGGTTGAGGGGCATGGGAGGGATGTGGAGGGGCACGGCAGGGATATGGGGAGCACTGGAGAGGAGAATGGAAAGAGTGGGGGGAAGATAGGGGAGTAGCATGGGATGGGGAAGTGCGGGGGATTTGGGAGATGGGGAAAGGCTGTGAAGGGTCCGGGGTGGAGAGACTTTGGGAGACCTGAAGCAGGATTTTGGGGAGCACTCGAGGAGGTGCTGGGGGACAGGACGGGTTGTGGGGAGATGAATCCTCCTGGAGCCGTGTAAGAGGAAGAGGCACTCCTGGCTGTTGGTGTCAGCAGGGAACAAACCCAAAGGCTCTGGGAGCCAGAGGACTGCGTGGCTTTGTGCAGGGAGCTCCTGTGTCCAGGAGCATCGCTCAGTTCTGGCTCTGGATGTGGCTGGATTGTGGAGTGGCTGCCTTTGGCTTTGGCTCTGAGGCTGGGGAAGTGCTGCTGTGGGGCTGTGTCGCCATCCCTGTGGAGCAGGGAAGGAACGGGGTGCTAGGGCTGGCCAGATCCCAAACTGGGTGTCCTGTGGGAGAAATCCCAGTCCTGTCCCACTGCCTTCCCCTTCGGAGGGCTGACTTAGTGCCTCTGTGATGGGCAGGCTCATTTTTCATAGACTCTACGCTCACCCTGTGTGAGAGGCATTGTGCAATTCTCTATTTCATCACGGGTTTCAGCCCGAAAATCAAATAAAAATTTGTTCTTGTTACTTTTTTCCTCTAAATAAATGTGCCATGGGCTCGAGCAGTGAAGGGGACTCTTCGAAATGCCTTTGCCAGGCGTATGGAGAAGGTTTTTATTTCTCCAGAAAAGTCAAATGTGAGGTTTGCAGCCTGCCCTGACAGCCCTGCCGGGTCTCTGACTCAGCCTTGCCTTTGGAAGGGCACAGCAAGGAGGAGGCAGGGTTAGAGCTCTGGCTGAAGTGAATCCAGGCCCAGTTCCACCGCACAACTGCTCTGTGTGGCTCCCAGCATTTCAGAATTCCAGGGGATACTGGAGCCCCTGGCCCTAAAATGCCTGGTTTGAACTTAAAGAGTGCCAGAATGGCAGGACAGGTACAGGCAGCCTGGATGTTGGGAAAAAATGATCCAAGTCTGGCTTTAATCTGAAGAAGGCAAGGGTTAGATGGGATATTGGGAAGGAGTTCTTCCCTGTGAGGATGAGGAGGGGCTGGAGTGGATTTCCCAGAGAAGCTGTGGCTGCCCCATCCCTGGAAGTGTCCAAGGCCAGGTTGGACAGGGCTTGGAGCAACCTGGGATAGGGGAAGGTGTCCCTGCCCATGGCAGTGGGCTGGGAATGGATTATTTTTAAGTTCCCTCCCAACCCAATTTATCTGAAATTTATCCCAGTCCTTGGAATACAGCGTGTTCACAAAGCAGTTTGTTGGTTGGTGAACAAACCATAACCTTTAAAGGCACATAATTATATTTTAAATATGAAATAAGCAGTTGTTTGGTTTGAAATGCTGCTGCCCTGGAGGTTTTTACTGCACAGTAACTCCACCAAGTTGGGTTCCACACTCTTGTCTAGAGCTGCCCTCATTAATTTACTCTGTGGTGAGGTTTTAGTGCCTTTTTTTTTGTTTGGTTTTTTTCCCGCTGTTCTTTTCTGAGCAGCTCACAAACATCCACGGCTGAAAAGGTGTTTTTATTGTGGGGAAATGCACAATCTGTTTGTGTGACTCTTTTATTTTCCATGCAGGGAGGTTGGAGCAGCCCAGTCTGGAATGGGAATTCCCCAAAGGGAGATCCCTGAGTGCTGGTTTGGGTCTCTTGATCTATAAATTTCAGGTGGAGAAGGAATATGAGCTGCAGGGCGGGATGCGGAGGGCAGGGAAAAGGTGACCGGATATCCAAAAGGTCCTTAATGGAATTCTGAGGGGATGTGGAAGGGTTTGGGTGTAACTTCTCCATTAAAAGCTCCCAGTGGAGGGATTTGCAGATGAGGAGGTGCCTGTTAAGTTCCCACTCCCTTAATCTGCTCTGACGTCCAGGAGCAGCCGAGCTCATCCGTGGATCCACAGGATGTGCTCAGCACAGGGAACAGGCTCGGGAAGCCAGGCTTGGCCCAGAGCATTGCACTGACAGCTGATGGTGATTTTTAAAAGCTTCATGTGGTTTTGTGCTTGTGTTTTCATGGTAGAATCACAAAAAATCTCCTGCTAAATTCCCTTAGGGATGTATTTTACTGTAAGGATGGTTATCCCAGTAAAACACCATCATGCATTTCAAAAATTGCAGAAAACAGAATTACTTTCAGTAAAAAAATGTATTTTCCTGAAAATAATTCAATTTTCTGACCTTTTACTGAAAGAACACAACACCTCCTTTTCCTGTAGCCCCATGGATAGGTAAATTCCAGCAGCAGAGTTGTCTGGATGTGGGATTTGCACCGTAGGCATCTCCTTTGACTGAAAATAGATCCAGGAGGAAAAACTACTGTGGGGAAGCAGCAGCTTCTCCTGAATGTTGAGAGTGGTGATGAAATATTAATTCTCCCAAGTGAGTCACCAGCCAGACTGGATTGGATATCCTGCTTCCTGAATGGATCAGGAGTTGTACAACTACATGGACAACTTCATCTGGTTTCCCAGGAAAATGAGGCTTGGGAGATATTCCTGCTCTTGGCAACGTTTGATCTGTGCCTCCTGCAGCCAAATCAGGCAGGAGGTGGAAATCTGAAAGTTAAATTTCTGTAAATTTCAGGGAAATGAGTTCCCTGGGAAAGGAGGTGGGGAGCAAAAAACCATCCCAGTTAGCAGAGCCTGCTGTGGGGAAGTGAAGTGTGAGCTCAGCTTTGGCTGGGGAGGAGAAAATCCATGTGGGGAGGTGACCTGGAGGAAGGTGACTTTGTTATCCTGATCCCGTAGGATAACTCATTGCGGGTGGCTGGTAAGGCCTGGGAATCCTCTGGAGGATTTCAAGGAATGGAAAAGGGTGAGAATGCCTGTGAAGGTGTAAAGGTGCACCTGGGCTGGTGTTTGTTCAGTGACAGAGTCACCTGCATCTCCTTTCCCTTGGTAAATAGGAAGAAAGTGAGGCAGAGGCCGGGTGTTCCATGGGATGAGTCACTGGCTGAGCTGGGATTAACTCCCGGGGCTCCTTGGATTCTGCTCAGAGCAGAACCTGTGAGTCCTGTCCATCTGAGATGTTTCTGTGACTCAGCTCCTGCCCAAAGCTCCTCTGGCCCAAGAAATCTCGGAGCTTCTTCTTCTTAATTTCCAAAGCCGTGGAATGGTTTGGCTTGGAAGGGACCTTAAAGATGATTTAATTCCAACCCCCTGCTGTGGGCAGGACACTTCCCACTGGTGCAGTGTGGTGGTGGCTTTCCAGAACTGGTATTCCAAATTCCATGTCTCACCTCGCCTGAATTTCCAAATTTCTGTCTTATTTGAGTCCAGGATGAACTTTTCTTAATCCACGGATATCCCTGTGCCAAGGAGATGGGAAATCTCACCCTCTGTGAATGGATGCACTGCTGAAGGAGAAATAAATCACAGATACACCTGAGGTTTATCTGTGCTTCCCTCTAAAGGAATTGCTGGTTTTCCCTGCTGTAACAAAATCCTCTTCTGCTCCCAGGTGATGTTGGGAATTACTATTATGGCCAAGGACATCCCATGAAACCCCACAGGATCAGGATGACCCACAACCTACTGCTGAACTATGGCCTCTACAGGAAGATGGAGATCTATGTAAGTGTAGGGCTGCTCATCCAGAGAAATCATGATGAAAAGTCATCATTTATGTTTCAGGCTTTAATTTTGAAGCTTTTCTCTGTCAACGAGCCAGACAAAATTAAAACCCCGACAGTTGTGTTGATGTATTTCTGATTTCTTCTGAGTGTTGGAGTGAGATGTTCTGTGCTTCAGAGAAGGTTTGGAGACTGGAAAACTGCTTTTTTTTCCTCTAAATTCCCTTTATATCCTGTGTCCACCTATGCAACACTTTCCAATAGTGCCATTCTTGCCTTTCAAAGTGAATTTCTTTTGTTTAACCCCACTACTTTGATACTTTTTGCAGTAAATCTAGGATTGGAAATGGGAATTAAGCAGGGAGATGCATTCCAGAACAATCCTTGCTCTTTTTGTGTCCTTGCAGCGTCCTCACAAGGCAAATGCAGAAGAAATGACCAAGTACCACAGTGATGATTACATCAAATTCCTGAGGTCCATTCGCCCAGACAACATGTCTGAGTACAGCAAGCAGATGCAAAGATGTGAGTGATCCTGCAGGATAAAATCTGGGATCTGGGAATTCGACACCAGCTGTAGAAGTTTGGGATAAAAAAGAGCAGGAAGAACCACGAGAAATTACCTTTCTCCTGACTTTGCTTTTGATTTTTTTGCTGGTAAATGAATCGTTTTAAAAACAGGTCCCTCTCTCCAGCTAAAGGAGCTGAGGAAAATCTTTTGACCTGGCTGTCCTTTGGGTTTTGATGGAATCTCTTCTAAATTCCCTCCCTGGCTTGGGAATGACAGAACTCCTCCATTTATGACCTGCATGGATTTTGTATTAATGCTTCTCTTCAACCAGAGGTGGGGAAGAGTTGGGACATTTAAAACCAGCAAACTAAAAAAACCCCAACTCCTCAATTACATCCAAAATCTACAGGAAATCTGAAGGATTTTCATTTTCAGCTTGGGAATGGGGCAGGGTTGAGATGCTCATTAATAACTAATGACTTTGTTGGTTTATTGTGAGCTGATGGCTTATTCCAACCTCTCCAATCCATGGAAAGGCTCTTTAATGGTACAAAACCTGATTTTGATCTCTCTGCCCCTCTGAGCTGATGCTTTTTAGCAATGGCTGCAGCAAAGCACATTTCTAACAAATACAAACAGTGAGGAAAGCTCGAGCTTCATTTAAACAATATTTGAATCTTGGAAAAAGCCAGTGGGAGCTGAAGGGGACAGATACGAAGGCACGAGGTTCATGGGTAATACACACTGAAAGCCTTCCCCCAGTGCACGGTATTGTTTAATACACCAAATGACATCCAGCAAAGTGCACATTTACCCAAAGTGACCTGTTTACCCCTGGAGCAGCCACAGCTCATGAACACTCTGCTCTCTCTGGTAGCCAACATTTGCTGCACTCTGCTTTCCCCGGAATTCTTCTTTCCTGATGAAGCCAAAATACGAAAATCTTAAATAGGCAAAAGACAGAGCCTCACAAAAGAGCCTTTTCAACAAAACCTGCTGGAAAGGTCTCTAATTCCATTCTTGGATACCAGGCTTGAGCAGAGTAACCCAAAAGCCCCGAAGTTTAATTTCTTGTAATGAGAAACGTGCAAAAAAATGATGACTTAAATACTCCTCACTCAACAGGAAAAGCTTCCAACCACCTCCTTGAGTGGTTTGTTCAAACTCTGCTCTTGTCATACCCTGCTGAAACTATTGGAAAAGGGGAATTGGAAATGGGAAAATGGAAATCCTTCTGGGTCTCCCTGTCCCAAAGTGGGCGCATTCAGGCTCCCTCATCACAATCTTTGTGGGGATGAGTTTCTATCTCTGTTTCTGTCTGTGCTGTTCGTGCCTTTCTCCTTAAGCACAGAAGAAAACCTCCTACAGATGCTGTTACAAAATACAGATTCATTTTTGTTTCTTGGTTTGTGACAGCAAATCCTGCAAAATCTAGAAAAAACACCATTTTTTGCTGGTTTTATTTTTAATAGTGGAATTAATTACAGCAGAAATGTATTGAGGCTAAAACTGCACTTGTGCTGAGAACCTAAAAATGGGTGATGTGAAGTAACAGGAGGGCACAAAGTGTCAGACATTTCCATTTATTATTTGATCCCAGCATTTTGTTGTTTAACCTTTCTGGCCACCCACTTACCCCCTTCACTTTTCAAATCCAAGCGGTCGGATTTTATTGGTGGTTTTATCTTAACTCTTTTCTCTTCTTTTCCAGTTAATGTTGGGGAGGACTGCCCTGTGTTTGATGGGCTCTTTGAGTTCTGTCAGCTCTCTGCTGGAGGCTCTGTTGGTAAGATCACAAATCTTACGGTTTTTGTCTTTCACGTAGTTCTCTCCAGGAAATACGTTGTTGTAGGGGGAAAACTTTGATTTCTGATTCCTTAATAATTAGATCCTGATTTTTCCCTGTGAATCCAGGCTTTGCATATTGATGAATCCCTCTCAGTTTGAGATCTGGCTGGGTTGCCTCACTGAAGGTGTGAATGTCTCTGTGAATGCTACAACACCGCCAGTGGTAGAGTTAAAATAAAACCACATCAACTGGGTTAAATTTAAAAAAAATGAGCTTTACATTAAAAAAAAATTGTAAAAATCTTTTTCTGGGCAGGCATAACCTGGAAAGGAAAGATCAGGTGACTGAGCTGTTGTTTTTAAAAGCCACTGACTCTGGGTGTGAGGCAAAAAGTAGAAACTGAAAGCTTTTAACGAGCTCCCTGAAAGCTGGAACTTTTCAATGCCATCACAATTCTCACGAACTTTGTTGCAGGAAGGCTGCTGGTGGGGAGCTGTTGCTGAGCACAGCCTGGAAGCTTTGTGGCTGCTACTCCCACAGTGACACCTCCAGTCTGGGTTTCCTGTGCCACGCTTCAGCAGCACCTCCAGCACTGACTGCAGCAGTTTTTGAAGCAGCTCTGTGCTCCCTGATCCCAGGGCTGCAGATTCCACTGAATACAGAATTTGTTTTCATCCTGGGAGTTCTGCAAAACGTGCAGAAAGTTGATGGAGGGGCTGGGGGAGGAGAGCTACCTTTGCCTAGATGCATATTCACTCCATGACCTGAATATATCTTGGATCAAACCTTGCATTAAAATGCTTTGTTCAGGCCGCTGAGAAATCCAGATTGTCTTCAGTGTGACCCCAGCTGAGTGCTGGGGACTTGTTTGTGCAGATTTTTTTGCTCTGAGGCAAAAGTGGGAAGGGAAGAGAAGCTTATTCCCCCTTTCCCTTCCCTTTGGTTGGTTTGTGGAGACGTCCAGTGTCAAACCCTAGGGCTGGAGCTTTGTGGAGGCCCCGGATCCCCACGTGAGCAGTGAGGTGATGGGGAGGGCCCGGTGCTTCACCCTCCGCCTCTGTCACAGGGCCTTGGCTCTTGTTTTAACCCTCTGTGATGCTCTCCCCACAGCCAGTGCTGTGAAGCTGAACAAGCAGCAGACAGACATTGCTGTGAACTGGGCAGGAGGCCTCCACCACGCCAAGAAATCAGAGGCTTCTGGCTTCTGCTACGTCAACGACATCGTCCTGGCCATCCTGGAGCTCCTCAAGTATGGCCAGCACTGCTCACCCTGTCTTCGTCCCTTCTGCTGCATTTCCTTAGTGCTTTCTTCCCTGTCTTTGATTGCCTTTTTTTTTTTTAAGCTGTGTTTTCCCATCTTTTGGGGTGTGGTGGCCTCTGTCCCAAAGGGATTTGTCTTTCTGGGCAGGAGGCAGAAGCTTTTTGGGAGCTTTGTGCTGCTGCCCTTTGTCCCCTCCTCTCTGCCACCCACCCTGGAAGAGGCCACTGCTGAAATGTGTGACAGCTTCTGGCTCAGGGCAGATCTCAGTGGGAGGCTTGGGCATAAAAATGCACTTTTTTGGCTGAATCTGAATAAACTGAGCCGAGCCTGCCCTCAAGGATCAGTTGCAGCAGCAAAAGCCACTTTATTTTCCTCCTTGGTTCCGTTCCACTGCTGACCAAGGCACCTTCCCTGCAGCTCTTTCCCCTGTAAATCCCTGCAGCTGTGCAGCCTGGGGACAAGCCCCAAACTCCGTGTTCTCCTGCCATTCCCTCTGCTGGTAGAGGCAGTTTTTCCTGGGAATAAATGCAGTTTCCTGCCTCTTTTCCAGGTACCACCAGCGAGTGCTGTACATTGACATCGACATTCACCACGGGGACGGTGTGGAGGAGGCCTTTTACACCACAGACCGTGTCATGACTGTGTCCTTCCATAAGTATGGAGAATATTTCCCAGGAACAGGGGACCTGAGGGTGAGAGCCACAGCTTAGAAAACACCCCTGCCATGTGTTTTTTTCCCAGTTCTCCAAGTGACAGCTTTTTTCCAAGGGCACAGGTGTAGGTGGGAGGCTGCTGGCTCAGCCCGTGATCATTTATTAAACCCATGGCTTTGCTCTCGGCCTCTCAGCAGCTTTCTGGTGGGGTTGTGCTCACAAAAATGGTTCTGGAGGTGGCATTTTGGTCACCTGTAGCTGCTTGCAGCCCGGGCTGGGTCACACAAGCTCTTGGGTGAAGGTTTCTGAGGGGGTGTGAGTTGATTTCTGTTGGCATTTCCTCCTATGACTCAGTTCTGTGTGTTAATGAGAAGTGGTAACTGTGTCACTCAGGTAGATAAAGTGTCACCTTGTGACTTCTGACATTGCCAGAACGCTGTTCTCAGGGGTGAAAGGTTCTTTTTAAAATATTTTTGAAGTTTTTCTGATTGAAATCCTCTTGTCTTTCACTTGAGAGTTGTATTTTTTTCAGCCCTGCCCAGAGTTTGGTGCTGGTGCAGCTGCAGCCACTGTGCACCATAAATGAAATAACTCTTTTTAAGAAAACACTTGGGTAATGAGAGTGATAATAGAAATATAAAATTATATTAAAACTTACAATATTTTAAAGTCAAATGGATTCAGTGACGGGTCCGGCCAGCCCAGACCGCTGCCGTGCAACCCTGCAGTCAAGAGGCCTGGCTTAACACTCAGATGACACTGCTGGAATCCCAGGCTTCCCTTCCCAATTTGGAGCAGGATTTCTGTGTTGCAGCTGGATTTTTGGTGAGCTGTGGTCTCCCCTTTCACCCTAACAGGACATTGGGGCAGGGAAAGGGAAGTACTACGCTGTCAACTACCCCCTCCGCGATGGCATCGACGACGAGTCCTACGAAGCCATTTTCAAGCCTGTAAGTGAAGGCATCTCTGCTGAGTGATTCCTTGTGGATCCCACTTTATCCTTGGAGCCATTCTTTGGGGATGCTGGTGGAGTTTTCTGTGATAAGATTCACCGAGGGCTCTATTCCCCCCGAACAATCACAGCCTGTCCCTGAGCTCCTCCGTGTGAGAGCCCCAGTGTTCCCAGGACGGGGCAGTCGGCAGCTGTGGGAACACCAGGGATGTCTTCCCGTCCCTGGGTGACATGGATGTCACTGTGCTGCTGTGACAGTGTCCCGGGGGGTGCATACAACAAGGCCTTTGTTGTTTAGGTGATCTCCAAAGTGATGGAGACGTTCCAGCCCAGCGCCGTTGTCCTGCAGTGTGGCTCAGATTCCCTGTCTGGGGACAGGCTGGGCTGCTTTAATCTCACCATCAAAGGTAAGAGCTGGGCTGGCCTGAGTGACAGAACAAATTTAATTCTGTTGCCATGAGTGTGACCTTTTCCCCCACTGCTCGTGCTGCAGGTCATGCCAAGTGTGTGGAGTTTGTGAAAAGCTTTAATTTGCCCATGCTGATGCTGGGAGGAGGTGGATACACGATCCGTAACGTGGCCAGGTGCTGGACCTATGAGACTGCTGTGGCTTTGGACACTGAGATTCCCAATGGTAATTCCCCCTGGAGCCTTTAAACAAGACTAAAGGACACTGATATTCCAGTAACAGCTCAGGGAAGTGGTGGTGTTGGGTTTTGTGACCTCTGTGGCAGAGCCTTTGGATGCCCTGATTTGCTGCAGCTGCTCCTGCTCCGTTCTGGTGATCATTTGATGTTCATTCCTTACAACTTTCCCACAGAACTTCCATACAATGACTACTTTGAGTACTTTGGGCCAGACTTCAAGCTCCACATCAGCCCCTCCAACATGACCAACCAGAACACCAACGAGTACCTGGAGAAGATCAAGTAAGTGTTCGCTTTTCCTTGGGAATGGCCCTTCCAAAGGCCCTGGTGGCACCTGGTGACCGAGGTGTCCCTCCCTGGCTGGCTCTAGGCAACGTCTCTTTGAGAACCTGCGCATGCTGCCTCACGCTCCCGGGGTCCAGATGCAGCCAATTCCCGAGGATGCTGTCCAGGAAGACAGTGGGGATGAAGAGGAGGATGATCCCGAGAAACGCATTTCAAGTATGGCCTTGGCTCTGGTGGGGAATTGTGCTGGGAAGAACCCGTAGGTGCCAAAGCTGAGCAGGATCCGTGAGCTCTTAATGAGGAGGGTGTGGGATTTAGATCTGTCCAGTCCTGGAGTCTCAGTTTGGATCCGTTCCCACCTCCCTGGTGGATTTTGTAGGATAAAAATGATGCTCATGGATCTCTTTTGCCAGGTGATTTCCATAATGGAAAAACCTGGGCTTTAGGATTCAAACAGCTCCTGTTTGAATTCTGGGACAGAATCCTTTCTGGGAGACTGGCAGGTGTGATCCCAGTGAAAAATGGAGGTTTATATCCTTGGATATAAACCTTTGGATCTGGCAGACAGATTTTCCAGTGGGAGGCTGCTTAACCTGCTTATGCTGTCAAGTCTAGACATCACACTGTGCCTAATCCAAGTTGTCCATGTGATCTTGGATCCCAGGCAGGAGCAGTTGGGAGGGATGAGTTCAAAGATGCAGCAGGTACAAAGATAAAGTGTTTTGATCACGGCCTAATCCTGACTTATTCAGGCTCCTCCGTTCACTCCAGCGAGTGGATGCGCTCAGGGAATTAATGCTTGGAGCCTCCTGACTTGCAAATCTGCTCAGCCAACCTCTGTTGTCTTCCCTCAGTCCGCAATTCCAATAAGAGAATATCCTGTGATGAGGAATTCTCCGACTCCGAGGATGAGGGGGAAGGAGGCCGCAAAAACGTCGCCAACTTCAAGAAAGCCAAACGTGTGAAAGCAGATGAGGAGAAGGAGGAAGAGGAGAAGAAAGGTGAGCAGGAGAGCTGGGACCTGAAGCCTTCCCAGCTCTGGAATTCTGCCTGGCTCTTCCTTTCCTACTGCACTGCTGTGTGTCTTTGTTTTTTTTTTTCCAGAGGAGAAGGAAGAGGAAAAAGCAAAAGAGGAGAAAGCAGCAGCAGCAGCAGCAGCAGCAGCAGCAGCAGAACCCAAAGGGTGAGCCTGGCTCCTGCCTTGGGCATCTGGGGTGTTTGGGGAGGGTTGAGAGGTTGTTGGGACAATTTGGGTGGCACTTTGGGTGGCTTTGGCACAGGTTCTTAACGGGAAGAAGTTTGCAGGTGTTGAGAGAGCCTTCTCAGGGCTTAAAACCAAAATCCCTGCGCCTTCCTTCAGGAATTCGTTACAAATTTTAACTGAAGATGAGCCAGATAAGCAGCACTTTTTAAGGAATTATTAGATCCAAGCCCAAATTGTTTATTTAAGCCAAATTTTGTCCTTTTTGCTTCCCCAGGGTGAAGGAAGAGACAAAATCCACCTGAGTGGCTGCAGCTGGACGGGCCTGGCCGTGCGTAGTTGTCGTAGGTTTAGCTCCCAGGTTGCCTCCTATTCCATAGGATTTATATTTTATATATGTTTTCTGTATATATTTCTATATAATTGTATAAATGACTGGAGAACTGTAAATTATTCCTTGCTGCACTCCACTGGGAGCAGGCAGGGGAGGATTCTGTGGAGCAGCCAGACCTGCACTGCCCAGAGTTGGTGACTGGGAAGTTTCACTCTTGCCTTCCACTGCCCTCCTTGGTGTGTCTCTAAAAAAACAAAAACAAAACAAAAAAATCACTTCCTTCCTTTACTTTCTCCTCTGAAATAACCTTGGAAAATAATTTCAGTAGAAGTAGTATCTGCATTTCAGGTTAGGTGGAAAGATGGCCATGATATATTTTTTTTTTTTCTTCTTTATTTTTTCTTTGTTGTTGCTGTTGTTGTTGTTTTATGGGAAACCCTGAATTCCCAAATGAAGCCTGTGAGAGACAATTCCTTTGCTCTTCAGTTTGATTCCACCGTGGCAAAAAAAAAAAAACCAACCAAACCACAAACCTGCAAGCTGGTGCCACTTCTCAGGGTCAAATTGTGCAGTTCTTGAATAGAGTTGGCTCCTCCCTGCAGCAAACTTGTGGAAAGAGATGAAGCAGCTTAAAAGCAACCTGAAAAGTGCTTTTTTTGGGGGTGTTCTTTTTAGGTTTTTTTAAGTGAATCAGCACCAGAGCCCGGATCTGGAAAATGCAAAATCCCCCTGAAGTGGTGGTGGTGGTGGTGGTTTCATTTTCCAAGATCCCGCAGATCCGGGGAGTGTGGCAGCATTGTGCACCGGGAGGAAGGGAAGGAATGGCATTTTTATACCTGTTTTTCTACACCTGTGCCCCTCTCTGGGAGGGGAGGGACTTCCTGCCCCTTTGGCTTTGCTTTTTTCCTGCTTGTTCTGCCCTCAGTCCTGAAACCACTGCAGAAATCCCCAATTCCTCTGAAGGCCAAACCTTCTTTTTTTTAATTATTTTTCCTCTCCAGCTATTTTCAGATGGAATTTTCCCTCTCCAGGCCAGTAACTCCAAACCCTTTTTTATGCTCTGACTGTTGCCTTCCTGAGGGAACAGCAGATGGGGCTCTCAACATTTTTCGAGCTCCTCTTCCTCCTCCCACACATTATCTCACCCCCCAGAGGTCTTTTGTGACCAGCTCTGCCCTTTCTTTTGCCTCTCCTTTTGTACTGATCGTTGGCTGAGCTTTTTTGGGGGGAAAATCTTGGCGAAAAAGTTTGGTTTTTCAGGCAGTTTTGGACTCGCTGCTCTCTTTTCTCAGGGGGATCCCTCTGAAGGATCTGGACCCTCCCACGGGAGCACTGCTGAGGGTTTCAACTCTAATAATGCTGCTAAAACTTCACACAGGTTATTTTTCAAAGGGTTTATTTTTTTAACGCCTTCTTTTTTCCCCCCCCCTCCCTTTTCCACTGTTTTTTAGGCTCTTTGGGGGTCTGAGTGAGGTGTTCACTCCTGCTCTTCAGTGTTTTTATGTGAAACAAGAGAGATCAGTGTCACTTTGTGTCTGGGGTGGGAGGGGAGGGAGGGGAAATCTATTGTGGTTTTTTAAAGATGCGTTTATTTTGAATTTTGAGAATCTTTGTAATAAAACTGGTCCATTTCTATGGTTGGTGTGAGTCTGTCCCTGCTTTTTTGCTGAGGGGTGACACAAGTTCCTTTTCAGAGCTGGTGCTGGATGAAATGGAGATCCCAACAAAAAAATCAGAGGTGTAATAAGGATTTGGGAAAAATGTGAGTCCTTAATTAATTCCCTTCCTCGTTCAGGAAGTGTTGATTTAATTCCATCCACCAAAACATTTTATTTATTTAACAAACTCCATGCTGCCCATGAAAAAATTGCTTTATTTTCCCTTGTCAGTGAATTCCTTTTTTTTTCCCCTCCTTTTCCCAAGTGCTTTACAAAATACCCTCGGAATTCTCCCCCTCTCTGGAAAAGGGAACTCAAACCGTGATGGGTGTTGGGGGTTTATTTGCTCACGGCTTCAGCTGAGGGTCACTGGGGTGGTTTTATCCCCAAATTCCAGCTGGGTTCTCCTCCAGCAGAGCATCCCTGATCCTGACGGGGTGTGTGGTTGGAATTGCAGCACTTGGTGATGCCCAAAGCTCGCCTGGGAGAGGAATAACGAACGGATGGGAAGGGATGGACTTAATTCATCCTTTGGCTCAACTGAAGTGGGTTTGCTTGGGCTGAAAATGCTTCCATTTAATGAGGAGCGGGTTCATTGTGCAGCTGAGCCCTGATCACACCTGAAATGGCCACAAAAGCCCAAATCTGCTGTTTTTAAGGTCAACAAAAAAGCAGCTTTGTGCGGGCACAGCTGACCGTGGGTGCTGGAACAGCCCCGTGACCCCTCTCACCATCCAACCCTCCCCTCCCTCCAACAAAACCCACCCGAGCTGAGTGGGATCACCACTGAATCCCCCCTTCCCGGTCCCGCCTGCATCCGCAGCCCTTCCCTTTTCCAGGGATTCCTAAAATGGCTGCCACGCTGCAGCTCCGGCGGATGCACCGGGATGAGCACGCTCAGAAATCCCACTTTTGGTCAAAAGTGGGACCAAACACCCGCTTTGTGTGGCCCCTCCGCTCACCAGGGATGAGTTCCCCTGCTCCACTGGGAAGCAGATCCCTCGGTTTTGCTTCCCAGAGGATTTTTGGGGGCATTCCCACCTACCTCAAGGCTCGGGAAGAGCCCGGATGCTCCTTGCCCTTGCCAGGGTGGTGCCTGTTGGGCAAACAATGGGATTATTTTTTTTTTTTTTTTTCTCTTCTCCATCTTCTTTGCCAGCCCAAACAGCAGGAGCAGGTGCTGAGGTGGGATTTGGGAGCTGAGGTGGGGATGGGGAGCAGGCCAGAAAATGGAGGGGCTGCAGGATGCAGCAGCTCCCGGGGTTCTGCTCCTTTTTCCTCGGGAAAAGCCACCTCAATCCCGGTGCAGGTGACAGGAGAAGGGATAGAGGCACCATTGTGCCTCGGTTTTCCCTTTGTTAAGGAAATCTTTGCTCCCAGCACACGGCTTTTGTCCTCCAGAATATCTTTTCAGCCCAGAGGAGCTAATCCTGCTCTACAACCACGGGAAAAAAAAAAAAAAAAATTAAACCGAGTTTAAAATCGGGAATTTCACCTCACCAGGAGGAACATACCAGGGAAGGGGGGTTCTGCCCCCACCAGGAAAAAACCCGGGTTGGATTGCCAGGAAAACAGGTCCCCAGCAGGCAGCTGAGCAGTGATCCCGCGGCAGGGACGGGGCTGGTGTGGGAAAGTCCTTTGTGGCTGGGGCTCTACATCTGCTGCAAGTCAATTAACTGCGAGCAGTGATTAAATGCAGCAGCTGTTGAACTAAATAAGCAACTGCCATCTTCCCTGGCCCTTCCCTGGCATTCAGGACAAGAAGGACTCAAGCTCTCCCATAAAGGGGTCACCATTTATTCCTTTCAAATGTTACAAGAAAGCCCGTACAGCTTTGTTGGGTGGTTTGGTTGTTGGGTTGGGTTTTTTTTTTTTCCTCCTTTTTTTTTTTAAGTTTTTTTTTTTTTTTTTACAAGTTAGAAAATTGCAAATCAAGTGTTTTGGCCATTAAAAAAATTATTTACAGAGAAAACAACGTTGGCTTCACATTATACAGCTGGCAGGGCCCCTCTCTCCACCCCACACCCTAAAAGTTATCCCTTAGAAGCAGAATTAAACACAGCGGACTTACAAGCTTTATGGTTTTAAGCCAATATAAGACATTATAAAAAACTAACCAGATTAGCTTTTAAACCATCGATTTCTATAAAAAGCACAAAATACTTTAAATGAAGTCAGAACCAGGAATGTAAACTGAGAAAACGAGAGAAAACAAAACAAAACAAAACCAAAAACCCCCAAAATTCCATTGAACAGTCAGTGGGCTTGGAAAGCTGCTGGGAGGAGAGGGGACAGTCTGGAGGCTGGAGAGATCCAGAGCGGGACGTGGGAGCTGGGTCCTCACAAACTGTAAACTCCAGTGGTGTCCAGGACAATCTTCCTCCCCAGTTTCAAAGGAATTCAGGTAAAACTACTCCAAGTGGCCGCAGTGGTGGGAATCCAAACCAGCTTTTCTACCAGGGACTGGGAAAGGGGGGGCAGAAATACCTGGAGGGGGTGTGCGGGGTGTGGGAGGTGCTGTCAGTTCTAGGGGGGCCGGGGGTGTGTGGGCGAGTCCGTGGCGTTCCGGGATGGAGAGGGCGGCGTGAGAGTCTCCGGTGAGGACGATGCCAAGTGGCCTCTACTCTTCCTTCTGCTCCGCCGCCGCCGCCGGGCTCGTTGTGGGCTCCGGCCCCGCGGCTTTCGAGGGCTCCTCGGGTTTGGCTGTGTCTCCATGGCTCTCCCCTGGCTGCTGCTGCTGCTCCTCCTCCTCCTTGCTGCTCCCTCCGGCTTCTTCTCCATCCTTGGGCTCAGCTCCCTCGCTGCCCTCCCCGGGGCCCCCCTGCCCCTCCGCCGGCCCCTCCTCGGGGGGAGCCGAGGGCTGCAGCCCCTCCGGGGGGTTCTCCTCGCCCTTGCCCTGCTCCTCCGTGGGAGAGGAGCCAGAGGAGTCCCCGGCTTCCTTCTTGTTCTTGCGAAAGGAGATCCCGCTCAGCTTGAAGGATTTCTTGAACGAGAACTTCTTCTTCTTCTTGGGGGCGTCCTTGGGGGCCGCGGCCCCTTCGGGTTTGGGGTCCCCCCCGTCGGCGGCGGCGGCGGCGGGGGGAGCGGGCTCGATGGCGTCCCCGCCGCCCGCTTCGCCCTCGCTCTCCTCCTTGGGGGGTTCCGCCGAGCCGTTCCCGTTCTGGGGGGCCACCTCGACCCCCACCTTGGGCGTCATGTCCCCGTTGTAGATCACATGGCCGTTCTCCTGCGGGGGGAGCGCAGCACCGCGTTAGGCACCGCCGGGACCCCGCGCCCCCTCCCCAACACCCCCGGCACAAAGAGGGGGCTCCCAGCAGGGAAAACGGGATGCGCCGGGCACGGGGGAGCACCCAGACGGGGGAAAGGAGAGCACCGGGCACCGGGGGGGGGCACCCAGACGTGGAAAAAGGGGCTTTCCAGGCGATGGAAACGGGGAACAGCGGGCACAGCGCGGGGCTCCCACCCGGCGAAAAGGAGCGCACCGGGCACCGGGGAGTGCCCAGCCGGGAAAAGGGGGTGCACCGGGCCCGGCCGAAGGGTCGCACGGGGGGATACGCTCGGTGTGGGGGGGGGGTCCAGCGCGCTGCCACCGGGCGGCGCCCGCGCTCCACTCCCGGTACCGGGGCGCGGCGCGGACGGGACCCGCCCGGTGCCGGGGGGAG
>WBMZ01017110.1:0-14274 GCA_013400975.1 Atrichornis clamosus | reverse complement strand
TGCCGCCGCCGAGCCGCCGCCGCCGCTGCCCCTCTTCGGCCAGCCGCCCTGCTCCGCCTGCCCGCTCGGCTTCAGGGTGGACCCCTTCACTGACTATGGCTCGTCCCTCACCGTTTCCTTGCCCGCCGCCCTCCAGCCACATCAGCCTTTCCAGATCATCGTCCGCTACACCACGGCCGACGGCCCCGCCGTGAGTACCGGGCTGGGGTTGGTAACGTAGGAAACCGCATCCCCGGGCGGCTGGCAGAGCCCTCCCGTGCCGCCCGCGCCTGTCGCACATCTTTGCCCCTGTTGTAAGTGACGGCCGGGGAAGCGTCCCGGCCCCGCAGCAAAGGCGGCAGGAGGTATCTCAGTGCCAGCCCCTCCGGTCCTGTCCCCGGCCCCCATCGCCTGGCAGCACCTGCCCGCTGGGCAGCAGCATCTGTCCCCTGCCCGCAGGGGTACTCGGCACTGCCAGCCCCGCGGTTCCCCGCCGCACTCAGAAGCGATGGTCGTGCTGATCCAGCCACTCTTCCTCCTGTCTTTCCCCAAGGCTCTTCATCCCCCAACACGATAGTAATTTAAAAGGTTTTCGTTCTTTAAGGGCATTGCAGTTGTTGGCGAGGAGAGTGAAAATTTGAAAACTCCTGCCTCGGCTCAGTCCTTCAGGACAAATTAAGTAATCCACAATGCAGGAGTTTTCCTGGGGGTTTTGCCAACTGCTTACAAAATCAGTCCTTGCTCACTTAAGCTGATGTTCCAATGAGCTGTGGTTAGGAGCTTTGAGAAGAACAGGGTGATTCTACGTGTTCCTACAGGTTACCTGCTGAAAAAAGGGACGAGAAATGGCCCTAAAGACTCCTTTGGATGTGGCCATGGAGGTGCTTCCATGTCTGTGGATTAGCTTTCTTCACTAGTGAGATGCTTTGTGAATTCTGTCACTTTTTTTAAACCCCTGGTATTTACAAGCACTTTTCCCCCAGCCTTTTAGGTACTGCCTGGCAGATCTTGTGTTTTTAAGAAGTTAGGGCAGTGAAAATATGAAGTTACCGCTAGAGCATGAGTTCTTTTTATTACTGTACAGTCTGTTCAGGTTGGGAATTAAACTGAGGTGATTTTCATCACGTGGTTCATGAACCTATTTGCCAAAGAAACGCTTTTTTGAGAATCTTGCAACTTTGTTGCCTCTAACTTGCCTAAAGGAATTGACTCAGCCCTCAGATTTGGTGCTGCTGTTGCACTGGTGCAAACCACTAAATGTGTGAAACTGACAGTTACAAGGTATTTAACAAGTACAGGCATCGAACATAACATTTTCTTACAAAACAACCTAAAAGCAAGTAAATAGTAGGCCTTTCCTTGTGATAGGAAAGTGTTGCTGAATCGAATGAGTTTGCTGGATATTTCTCTGTCTAATTTTAATACTACATTGAAGCTCACAAAAGTATTTTCATCCTCAAAATTTTCTGGGTCTTAATATATTGGCTCACTTGGAATAGTGAGTTTCATATGAAGATTTTTATTGACAGAACTTTCCTGTAGTCATATGGTGACTTTTTAATGTTTTAGTCCTTCCCTAAAAGTGCAAGAATGAAGTAAGATTCTGTCACTTTTAAAATCTAGGTCCACTTGGATATTGTTCCTTTTCACCTCTGGAATTCCTGGCTTTTGATAAATCCTTGTACAATACTCTGCCATGTAGCTTACAGTGCGTTCAGAAGATTCCATTCTTTACTTTTCCCAAGGTTTATGAAGAAACCTGTTTCTTTTGCCCGCTCTCTGCCTTGTTTATGGTGAGAAGGCTTTAAAGCTAATTTGGCTTTGCTGTGTGCTCTACAATCGTTCTGAGCCTGGCTGAGCCACACCTCCCAAAGTACACGATAACATGCTTTCCTCCTCTCGAACAAAGTGTTTTATTTTAGGCCAGCCTGTGCTTTCCCCTGTGTTTTGCCAGCCCTGTTGCCAAAGGGGCAGCCTGTCCTGCTGAGTCTATGGAGAAATGATCTCAGTATGATAGGAATACCGATCTTTGGGAATGATCTCAGAACCACAGGAAGGTGCAGGGCACTGATTGATATGATGTCCACTTAGTCTCACCTTGTATTAATGTGTTGCCTTCTTTGCCCTGCACACAGTCCTGTGTGGATGCCACGTATCTGAGGATGCTGACTCAGGACATTTCTTCCATTCCCTCTGTTGTTGTCTTGCTCCCCTGGATGAGAAGTGATACCTATTCTTCATCCTGTCTTTTGAGGTCTTTATTGTACCTTTAACAGTGTGTACTGCTTCAGCTGAAATGAAGCTGCAAGGACTCATGTCAGGGTTGTCAATGGTCACAGGGTCGGGGTCATGCACTGCCCTTCCCAAGTGATACTGGAAAGCAGAAGCAGGCGTGCTCACTGACATAAATCCTACCGTGTTTGTTCACTCACTGTCGTAGATTTTGGCTGGCTAAATATTTGTCCTCGAGTAGCCTCTGTTCTAGCCCTTCATGTTCAGCACACTCAACTATTTCTTTTGGGTCCAAAGTGTTTGGGTGCTATTGTAGTGCTCTCTGTCATTGCTGTTTTCCAGCCCAGCATTGCTCTTTAACAAGGATAAGTAACCCATATGTGTTTAAGGGTGAATTGGTTTATGCTCATGTCTTGTAAATATCCTGGCAGATCCTTTTCTCTGTCAGTGAGGCAACTTTACAGTGTTAGACCTCTCTCTTCTAAAAATTCTATTTTCTTTGGCCATTCCAGGAATATATTCTCCTTAGGTCAGGGTTTATTTTCTGTGGGACGCTTAATGTACTTGTGGGATCTATAAAACAATAAATTAGTGCTACAGTGCAGTGTTAATGTGTGGGCAGTAAGATCAGCAGCAGAGATAGTAGTAGTGTGTTTAAAATTGGAAACCTCTTGTCTTTATATACTTGCTTTGAGCCATCTGGATATGTTATTTGACTGTCCCATTATTTCTCATGTGGAGGAAGGAGCCAAGATCTTTGGTTGCTTGATGGACATTGAGAGACAGCTGAGAGATTAAATCTGCCTTTCACAGAGCATTCCAGCTCCCTGTGCTGTTAGGAAACCATATGCTTGATACATCACCAGTTCCCATCAGAGGCAACACTGTCACAATCATTGTGTGTCTCTCATGGTGTGGGCTGAAGGCACACACTAATCAGGTGTGTTGGGGACAGTAGTCCTGGTCTTCCTCCCCTTCTTCTCCCTCATCCCTTACTTCTTGGTAATACTCTTGTGTGATATTTCCTTTTTTACCTTCCTTAGAGAGAAAAATCTACACCTGTCTCTTGCCCACCGTGTCTTGTCTCTGATGTAGCAGTGCACATCTTAACACCAGTGCTATTTTTCTTCCCTAAGTGGAAATCCTGCTCTGGGTTCTGGTATAAAAAACTATAACATTTCCTCATCTTCAGGGATTAGCAAAAAGGACAGGCCTCTTTGCAATGCTAGAAACTTCCCCATAATTCCTAAGATTTGTCTTGATTCCTGAGTCCCTCTGGAGTAACTTGCTGCCCAGGTGTGCCTTGCTCCTGTCACATGCTCTGCATCTCAGGTGTTTTGTTTACTTTGTCATCAAATGGAGCAGCTTGTTTGCCTAAAACAGAAGCTGTGGCATTACAGCTCTTCCTGCGACCTTCATCAGTAATGCATGTAGAAACATGGAGAGATTTAAAATTGAAAGAGGCTTAGCAAATTGCCTTTGTCATTTGCCAGATTTGGGTAAAAGATTATGATCTAAGTCAATAAAAATTATACTCTTGGCAGGTGCCTTAAAAAGTGTGAGCTTCTTTGTAGTATGTGGGCAGGGGAAAGCCTGGGCTGCCCAAAGCCTTTGTTCAGCAGAGGAACTTTGCATCAGATCTTTTTAATTGAAATGCACCACAGAACAGCTTTAATGTGTGAAACAGCTTTCCTGTATACATGAAAGCCAGATAAAAATGAAGAGCATTATGACAATGTCACGTGTATTTCCCAAGGGGAAGTGCAGGAGGGGTTTGGTTGTGGAGTAGATGATACAGCCCCAAATACTGCTCTGTCCTTGTGCACTGCTCCACCGCCCGCCCCAGCAGCTCCCTGTGCCTCGCACTCCTTTCTGGGATGATGCTTATACTCATTTTCCCCAGTCCATAGTCCTGCCTCTGTCCAGCAGCATAGCCTGGTCTATTTATATTACAGATCTATGTATATTGTTTCAGGATAACTTTCATCATTGTTCCAAGTGCGTCTGGAAAGAGAGACGGAGGCTTGCCATGTAGCTGCACACATTAGAAAACAGGGGAAAAAAATACTTCATCCTCTGCAAATGTTTTCCCTCTTGGCTTGTGGGGCTGTTGCTTCACTTAGCTTCAACCAAATGTTAAATAAAGCAGGACTGGTTGAAAATAAGTTGTCCTTAATTAATGGAGTTTCTTGTAAACAAGAATCAGCTCTTGGTTCTCCTTCCCTTCCTGCTTATGTTTTCCTCCTGTGCTACTCAGGGAGAACTTCCCCTTATCTCTCTGCTGTAAAGACATTGTCTGTCAGCCCTTTTTCCTTCCTACTGAGTGTTGCAGCTTAGGTGTGGTAGTGCCTTATCTCTCTGTTTTCTTTGTTAGCCTTTTCTGCCTCTCAAAAAGCAAAGGAAACAATCTTTAGAAGATGAGTCTCTTCGGCAGGGCCAGCAATACAGATCGTAAACCAGACTTTGTGGTACAAGCACAAAGCCATTGATCAGAGGAGTTTTTTTAAAAGTTGGCACTGGGGCAGATCTTTAAAAACTTAATTTCTGAGCCTCTTCCCTGGATCACTAGAAAGCTACTACCCTGTATTAAATTACAGCACTTTCATTTTTTTTGTAAATGTGTGTTCTGGGTGGAAGTTATTAGTTACTCATTATTGGTGTTTAATGAGGTGTATGTCCCCAAATGCCTTTTGGAATAGTTGTCTCCAGTTCCATAATGTGTCATGGCAGAAATGATATTAATTGGTGTGAAATGCAGGTATCCATGAGAACTGTAATGGAAATCTATGGTAGCTATGAAGTGCCCCTGAGCTGTATCCCAGGGATGTGGGCAGGGCTATGCTGAAATGCAGCACCGGGATGTGACTGGACAGGGCTCCTCAGAAGTCCTGCTTTAAGCACGTTTCTGGCCCTACAGGCTTGAAATAGAAGACGGTAATCTCAAAACAAATTTCAAGAGATTAATTTTACTTCTAGATAAAGGTTTTTAATTTTGTAATGCCTTCTACCTAAAAAACCCTGAACATTTGCCACCGGAAGTGTGAGCATCCATGTGAATAACTGAAAGCTGCTGACTGTGTGTTTCCTGTCCTTACCTTTCACTGATGCCCGGAGATGATGCTGCAGGGGATGATTTGGGAGAGGAGCACACTGGCATCCAAGGAAAAAGGTCTAAAGGCAAGGGAAGAAGATAACAAAAAATGACCTTCTAGGACAGGAGAGAGAGAAAACTTTAACTTACAGAAGTTAACTAGGAGACAGTGTTGTAGTATGTTGTTAAAACGTGAGCAGACTTAGTACCCAGGCTTTTCTTCTGTGTTTCATTGCTTTCCCTTGAGGACCAGAACTGAACTAGTGTTTGCACTAACTGCTGTTCCCTGATTTCAAATTTATTGGTTGCTTTGATCTAAGAATTCAGCAGACTCAGAAGTTTTATTCCTTGTGCTTGACTGTTTCCAAGACTTCCAGTGGTTCCAACTTTATTGCAAGTTTCACAATATTTGATATTTTCCATCAAAGTTCTGCTCCAGAGTTCTAGGATTACAAGAAAATACTTATTTAAAATTACTTCTACACTTCAAAGTTGGAGGCAGGGAGCATGTGAAAGCAAAAACATTTGAAACAGAAAAACCAAAAGGCAAATAATTGCACTTTTTCTTATTATTCTTAATCTGTTCTAATTATTTGCTGAGGGTCTGACTTGTGATTTATTTGCTGTTTGGTACTGAAAATTGCAATGTTCAGTGGTGTGTTTTGTTGGTTTTTCTTTTGTGACCACCCAGATTCTCCTTATCCATTCTGTAAAAAGGGGCCTCCAGTGTCCTTGACCAGATGTTTCTTACATATACTGACTTTTTTGCATAAATGTCAAAAGTGTCAAAGTGTCAAAATGTTTGATGCTTCAGCCAGGAGGGCACTGTCAGGGTCACAGATAATGTTGTGTACACTGTTCAGCTTCAGGGTTTTTTGGTTTGTGGATTTGGGTTTGTTTTGGGTTGGTTTTTTTTTTTCCCCAGCTTGCGTTACCTGACCCGTCTACTCCTGTTCATATTGAATTATAAACACGGAGATATCCTGAGTACTCCCTTTGAGAAGGAGGTTGTGTGGATGTTTGTTAGGGACTTGTTATTAACCAAGCAAATTGATACAACAGAAAGAGTGAGTGGCTGGAAGTCACTATGTTATGTGTCACCACTCTGTGTTCAGAGTTCAGAAGTAAGAAATTTCTCTGAGCACAGCCAGTAAATAAACAGGAGTAGGAAGATGTATTGTTAGAGATGGAAATGTGCCCTGTGCCAGGTATTCATCCGGGGAGCCAAACAGCTGAGGTGCTGCTTTTCCCCCCCAGTCTCTTGATTTCAGGTTTTGGATTTGGCAGTTGATCCTTTGCTGTTGTCCCTTTCCCTCACCTCTTCTTCCCGTTATGTTTCAACAGATCTGGTGGCTGGATCCAGAGCTGACGTACGGCAATGCCAAACCCTTTGTGTTCACACAGGGACACTCTGTGTGTAACCGCTCCTTCTTCCCCTGCTTTGACACCCCTGCAGTGAAATGCACCTACTCAGCTACTGTCAAGGTAAGGGGTGGCTCTGGAGGGTTCAAGGAGCTCTTAGTTGCTGTTAACTTGTGAAAGCATAGTTACATCCAGTATGTACGTGTGCTAAAAATACTGTGATTCAGTGCTATCAAAAATACTGGACTTCTGGTATTTTGGTTTTTGGGCCAGAATCAGGGTAGTGCCACTCTGCTGCCTATCACACTTGGGTCCTGCCTTCCCTGTACTCAAAGCTGAAAGAGTAATTGTGAAATTGATGATATGAGGGACAGTTTGGTTGGTCATTTCCAATAGTGGTTATTGATGATAATACTCAACGGTATTGTACCAATTCTTGGAAGAAATAAAACATTTTTTGAAAGCAGCATCAAATAATGTTGCATCTTGTATAGATGAAATAATTTCATATGTGGGCGCTTTTGGGGCAGCTGGCATATAGGAGGAGTAATATTTTTGGTTGCTATGTTTTCATGGGCTGGGCAGATTGTGGTATAAAAACCTCACAGAAATCTTACTTTTTGTGTTATCTAAATGATTGTTTTTAATGTACGTCATCAGGCATAGATGAAAATGAACCAGAGATCGTGGTGCAGTCATTCAGCTGTGATCATCTGATGAGTTGATGTGTATAATGTTGGTCTTCCAGGCTCCAGCAGGCATACAGGTGTTGATGAGTGCCACCCAAAGCTCCTACCTAGAAGAGGAAGGTATATATCAATTTTACATGGAATATCCAGTTCCTGCCTACCTAGTGGCCCTGGTGGCAGGAGACCTCATACATGCAGATATAGGTCCAAGGTAAGATTTGCAGTGAGTTGATTCTGCATTTTGTGTCTCTGTACAGTGGTTTGTACTGGAAAGTAGCAAAGATGTTGAGTCATTGATAAGGGAACAGTTGGGTCCATGAGCTGTGAGCGTTGAGTTTGAGGTGTAGTTGGGTGTAAAAAAATTCATGGCACTGCCCTGCCCTGGCAAAGATATGTTCCCCTTTCCTAAATGTTGCCCATCGTCCCCTGCAGTCGTTTCAGCTGCTTTCTCATGGCCTTATTGAAGGGATCTTTGCTTCTCTTGGGATGGATCTCTTGCCATGTTCCACAGAGTATTAGCCTAGGAAGGGCCCGGGTCTGATGGGAGGTCTCCTTGCACTATTACCATACATGGAAGTGTGGTGAGCAGTCAGGCTATTTTTTCTAAGAGATAATTCAGTTTGCCGAACTATCACCTGATGTTTTCTGTTTTCTGACAGGAGCAGAGTGTGGGCAGAGCCTTGCCTGCTGCCAACAGCCATCAGCAAGCTTTCTGGCATTGTTGAACGCTGGTTGACTGCTGCAGAGAGTCTGTATGGCCCCTATATATGGGGAAGGTGAGTTTAATCTCTCAGGAATGTGCAATAGGAACAAAATAAAGCAATATTGAGAAATAATCATGCTTTCTCCCTATAGCAGGGCAAACAAGCATTTCACCTGGCAGCCTTGCAGTAGTTGGAAACAAACTCTGCAGTTTTGTCTCTACAAGTGGCAGGGAGGACCATGGAGGCATGAGGATGTTTTAGCTGGTTTGTAGGGCAGAGCTGGAGGTTTCTAAACTGTGGATTTTTCCTGAGGAGTGAAGGCTTTTCATACTACAGTGTTTTGTGATGCAAGTCCAGCACTGGGCCAGACACCATTTGAAATGTATGCCTGTTTTATTTATCTCATTTATTTCTGGATTTATTGTGGTAGGCCTGAGGATACTGAAAATCTCAGTACAGATTCACTGAGAGTCCAAGTCCCCAAACCCAACGTTAATAGTTCTTGAATTAAGCTTGACTATGTATTAAAAAAGAATGTTTTTGAGAGAATACTTTCATTCTTTGGATGGGAGAAAATGTTTACAAGGGTTTCCTGTATTTCTGTGCTAAAGGTAAGCAGGAAAATTGCATTGTTGTTAACTTACAAAATGTTGCTTGAAATAATCTGAGAACATAGATCAGTATGGCAGTGATGATCATTGGTAAAGAAGTTTAGAAAACAAAACAAATATTACTGTTTTGTTCTGAAGCAGACAGATTAATTTTGCTGACACTGCATGTACATGAAATCAATTAATTCATTGACAGCTGCCTTGCCTCTCTCTTTCTGGAGCCTCTAGGGACTCAGCACTATTTTGCACTCCTGTATGTAGTGTAAACTTAGTTTTTCTGGCTCCCAGGTACACAATTTGTGATGAGTTTGTGTGTGTGAAGGGAGCACAATGCTGGATCTGCTACACATTAAAAGACTGTCAAGCCTTTGTGTCCAAATGTAAGCAGGTCCTTGGCCAAACAAAGTAAATTCTGTGATCCTCTGATCGGAAGAATTAGGCACCACTGGTCTAGAAAGTTTGTTCCTGAAGTCACAAAAAGGTCTCAGAAGAGCCTTCCCTAAAGAAAGAAAAATGTTACCGTGTGTCTTCTGAAATAGCTGCAAATTACTCATCTCCTTTCTCCTCTCTTCTTTCTTCTCTCTTGCTCATTTTAGATATGACATTGTTTTTCTTCCTCCATCCTTCCCTATTGTTGCCATGGAAAACCCATGCCTGACCTTCATCATCTCTTCCATCCTGGAGAGCGATGAGTTTTTGATCATTGACGTCATTCACGAGGTTGCCCACAGCTGGTTTGGGAACGCGGTCACCAATGCCACGTGGGAGGAGATGTGGCTGAGCGAGGGCCTGGCCACCTACGCGCAGCGCCGGATCACCACTGAGACCTACGGTACAGCTCCTTCTGCTCCCTCTGACCTCAGCTGAGAGCTGGCTGCCTGCAGCATTTGCCTTGCAAGCTCAGGAGTCTGTAGGCAGCTGCCTTTCAGTTGGGTTTTTTTGGCTTCTGGAACGTACACCCAGACACAGCACCAAACGTTGCGTTGAACATCTTAAATACTCAGAGTTTGACGTTGTCTTGGCTTTGGTGGACTCGGTACTTGATTATGGTAACAGGGGCTTTGAGTGAGGTGTGTTAGCACAGCACTATGGGGAACTACTGTTGGGTACCATGCAGGTACCCATGGTACCTATGGGTACCATTATGTCAGAGCAAGGTGAGCAGAGGATGGTTCAGAGAAAGGTGTAAGAAATTCTATCACGGTTATGTTGTGAAATAACTGTCCTCTGAACAAGTGTCCTTTTAATCCTGATCAGTTAATAGCTACCCACTGTTAAAAAGAATTATGGCAACAGCACTAAAAAAAAAAATGTACAAATTTATGTAGCTGTCTGTTTATGTGCTGGAGGCTTCCTGCAGGATTGCCCTGCCTTTGCTTGTGTCAGTGAATTTCACAGGTCAGTTGTATGGTGCTGTTTTTAGACTATATAAGTAGTAAATCACTTCTCTTCCTTTTAACTTTAATTGGCTTTTTATTGAAGTGAATAATGGGAATGTATGCTTTTCTAGGTTGTCCGGTTATGTTCTTAAAAGCCAGTTCCACGTGTTTTCTCAAGCATCCTTTGTAAACAATATTGGAAATGTTCCTGGAAATCTTGGCAGCAAAAGTGTTTAGAAGAAAGCATTTGTTTTTATTCCTGTATATTGTGTTTGGAGATGAACAGATGACAATTAAGTTTAGGGAAAGAAGTGCTCTGAGCATCTATGGAGATGTTGCACTGTATATTATACACCTTTGAAAGCTGTTTTATATTGGGTAATTCTTAGCGGTTAGGATGGTCCTAAGTCACATTATACATGGCAATGATGTGATTAAGTCAGAAGATATCAACCTATTCATCATCTTAGTCTGTCCCTCCAACATAAGATTTTGGTCTGTTCTCTTAAAATTTAGAACTGGTTGTTTCAAGAAGCATTTGTTAGGAAACTAAGAAATGCCCTTCCCTGTGCCATTCTTCAGTAAGCTTTTTTTTCCATTCTGTTTTGTTTCTAAGACAAACCTCTGATCTGAATCTTACCATTTCTGACGTAATTTCTGGAGTATCTTCTGTTCTGAATAGAAACGCATCTTTGTGATGATTCTGTTTAGAGCAATTTGAGTCCATTGGCTACCACACCTCTTGGGTCTTGCTTAATCCTCCTCCCTGTAGGTTGAAGTAATTGCCCTTAACTCTAGCTATCCTGGTTCTTGCTTTCCCCTGGGAGGCACATCTGCCCCTTTCTCTGCCTATACAGGTTCTTCTGTTTTCCAAATATATCCTGGCTCTTAATTTGCCTTTTGCCTATATTGTATTCGGGTGTTACATCAAGACTCTGAGATTGTATCTATGTAACAAACCCTATTTTCATGTTAAAAAATAGCAAAGAGGCTAAAATGTTAATAGTTACGGATGTTAAGTGTCTTCTGAATTTGAAAATCCATTTTCTGCAGCCTTTAATGTCTGCAAGGGCATAGGAAAGATCTCTTGACTTGGCAGTGTAATACAGAAAGTTTGGCTTGGAAGCATGGAATGCTCTACAGTAGGGAGAAGGGAAGGAGCAGTCTACCCAGTCACAACTATAAAATGTTCTAATGAGTGGAAGCCCACCTTTCAGCCAAAAGGTGACATTTGCTTAGTAATATCCTTGGCACCGAGTATGGAATTGTGTCTACTATTCTGTCAGTGACAATATGTTTTTGTAGCACTTGATTGCTGCCTGAAAGCTACCTGTACAATACTTTTCTCAGTGCTGCTCTCTTCATCTTGCAAGGACTGATAAGATGATGTCAAAGATGTAAACTTTAGCATAGTTTTCATGCTGCTTTGTATTTCAGTGCAGCATGATGCATAATCAGAGTGAGGAATTGCACTGGGTTAGGCTCTGACTTTCTTTACAAGTTACAAGGATGTTTTGCACTCAGGTTTCTCTGCCGTTCCATTACTGTGATTCTGTCTCGCTATTGTGTCTTTTGCACCTGCAGCAGCTTTTACTTTGTCCCTGTGCCAGTCCTGCACTGGTCAGGTTTTGCTGGTCATTATCCCACAACTAATAAGTTACTTTCTGGGGTAGGAGCTGCCTTCACATGCTTGGAGACTGCATTCCGCCTCGATGCTCTCCACAGACAGATGAAGCTGCTTGGAGAAGACAACCCGGTCAGCAAGCTTCAGGTTAAATTGGAGCCAGGTATTGCTTTTGGCTGAGGCTGCTCTACACAAAATTATACACATCTGTATATCAATGATGGAATATAGATAAAAAAGGATTATTTTTTACATATCCGCTCTTAAAAAAAAAAAGAAATACTGGTTTGTAAACCAGTCTTAAAATAAGTAAGGAAGTTTGACCTCCAAGTTTTTTTCAAAGTTGGATAACTCATCTTTATAGATACAGTTCTGTGTAAGAACAGAACAGACTCACTGTAGAGTAGAAAGAGTGTGAAAAACTGCCTTGAAAGTTATATGGGGTTTGAAATTCTGAACATGTAAAATAAAGTAGTTTATAATGGAAATATTTGGAAACATCATATAAAACCCTGTGCTATTAAATGTTCTTCTCTTCACGTGTTCATGTAAGAACTACATGTGTATCTATTTAGCATGTAGATGAGTAGGTACTTGCTCTAAGTTGAGCTGTGCAGAGGTTGTTTGGTTATTCCCTGAGCTAGATGTACGACTGCACTCCAGATTTATGTGTCTCCTTCACTGATAGTTCTCTAGTTCTGTGGTCATTGTTGGATGGGTGAAGGAGTCTTAAATCTACATGATATTTAGAACAACCTAAAATGCAAGTGGAGATGGTATTGGAATCAAATGGAATGGAAAAGCATGTGTTGGAAGCCTCAGAAAAGGAGCAAGTAGTGATTACCTTATATTGATGCCTTTGAAAATTTGTGGTATGGCGCGTCCCAGAATTTGGCACTGAAAAAACAAAAAAGGATTTGTTTTCAGGTTCCAGATCTGTTTTCAGTGAGCTCAAGTTTGAAGTGACTTATTCCATTGGGAATTAATACTTACCTTACAATGATTGCTTTTAAAAAAAATTATTATTTATCAGGCTGTGTCTTTGGACTGCACCTATTTAATTTGCCCCACTAACTTAAATGTACTGACACCAGGCTTGTTTTGTTTTTACGTCACTATGTCTTGCCTTGGTGTTCTCTAAGGGATCTGTATACTCAGAAGGGCTGGAAATCACTGTCCTCATTAGAGTTTATCACGTTGTCTTCTCCTTTCAGGTGTAAATCCCAGTAATTTAATGAACCTCTTCACCTATGAGAAAGGCTACTGCTTTGTTTACTACCTGTCCCAGCTCTGTGGCGACCCAAGACACTTTGACTCCTTCCTAAGAGTGAGTGTGAATAAACATGTGTTTTCTTGATATTTAGAGCTGATTTTTTGTTGTTGTTTGGGTTTTTTTCCCTAAATTTTGTCACCGTGGCTAATTGCTAAGGGTAAAGTTGAATATAAGTGTGTCTGAGTGGAGGAATGTTGTGGCCCTGTCTGTCTCTTAATGAATCTTTCTGTGAGATTTCTGAGATTCTGAGCTTACGGGGTGCTACAAACAGGGTAGTAGTATATTTTTGTTACCTCTTGTCCTGTGTTCCATGTAATTAGAAAGCTCTTCCAGCACAGATTGCCTGTGACTGGAATGATGTGACTTGATTCATTAAGAAGTGTTAGCTTGTGTTTTTTTAACCAGGATGACAAAGGACACAGGTTGCTGTACTGGGGAAGGTTGGTGCCTTGGAGCACATTTGTAAAACCTATAGAAAATTGTCAGCTACTGACTTGTTTTTGAAAAGGAAAATGACATGATACTCAGCTGTCAGAGTATTTGCAGCTACTCAATTTTTTTCTTGTTTTGGTGCTTCTGTATTTAGCTTTCTGGGTGAATAGGGAGAATATTTTTCTCTTTTTTTTTTTTAAACCTTCAAATACTTGTTTTCCCTCTTCTGTTTCTGTTTTGTTTTGTTATTGTTGTGGCATGCAGTGATTCTACATCAAAAGGAAGCTGTCTTTCTCCTAACCATGATTTGAACTTTTCACTATTTCAGGCCTACATTGAGAAGTACAAATTTACCAGCGTTGTGGCTCAAGATCTTCTGGATTCATTCCTGAATTTTTTTCCAGAGCTGAAAGAGCAATGTGTTGAGAGCAAAGCAGGTAGGAGATTAACTTAGTTAACTGTAAACACTGTAGAAAATCTGGATGATAAATTTTGTGCTTGGCTTGGAGGATGCATGGGGAAATGCTAAGGCAAACAAAACCATTTGGCAACAGCCAGGTGTTCTTGACAGAATTTATGGTGACTGCCTCTATGCTGGGGAATGAGAACATCTTAAATTGCTGACAATTTTGGCATTAATTAGCTGTGTGGCCCTTGGTTAACTTTCTCATTAACTCACCTTCCACTCTGCACACAGAATGATCAGTACATGTGAGATTTACACATGCTTAAATGCAGGGAAAAGGTGAACATACTTTGAAATGTCACCTATTTTAATTACAGAAAATAAGCTTTGAGAATTGTAACTTCCCCAAAGTCCTATCCTTACATATAAAATCTCTTCCATAATGTTTCACTCTCCCTTATTGTCTTAATTTGAAAGACACATATCTGCCAA
>WBMZ01017109.1:0-10219 GCA_013400975.1 Atrichornis clamosus | reverse complement strand
CATTGGCCGCCGCTGCCGTCGCCGCCGCCGTCCCATTGGTCGGCGGAGCCGTCACTCAACTCGGCGGCGCTTCCGCCGCGCCGGGGGGGCCGCGCAGCCGCCGCCGCCGCACCGCGCTCTGATTGGGCGGCACCGAAAGGGGGCGGGGCCGCGGCGCGAGGGGAGGGATGGGGGCGGGACGGGGCAGCGAAATCCTTCGGGATTGGGAAAAATAGGGGAAAATAACTCCAGAGATGCAAGGACAACACATGGAAACCATCCGGGATTCGCGAGAGTAATGTAGGAGATAAGTGAATGCTAGGTTTGAAGAATAGCACATTAAAAATCATTCTGCAATGGCAAGAATAAGGTGAAAAAGCATTCTAGGATTGCAGGAGTAAGATAAAATCGTTGTAGCATTGAAAGAATGAGATCAAATAATTCTAAGATTGAAAGAAAATAATTCTAGGACTGACAGAATAAAATGAAGTCCCTCTAGATTTGAAAAACTAAGATTATAAACCCATTCTCAAATGGCAAGAATGAAGAAATTCACTCAGCGTTCAAAGATTAATTCATTCTGGAACCGCAAGTATAAAATGACTCTAGCTTTCAACACTAATATGTGAGTAAAAGAATTCTAGAATTGCAAGAACAAGATAAGGAAACCATCCCAGATTGGCAAGTATAATACAGAGAAAGATAAAATGATTCTAGAATTGTAAGGACGAGGTAAGAAAACCAACCTGAATTGGAAAAAATAATATATAAAATAAAACTATTTTGGGATCGCAAGAATGGCACAATAAAATAGTTCTAGAGTGGCAGGGAATAAGTTAAGATCGTTCTAGAATTGTAATAACAAGAGAAAATAATTATTGATTTGAAAGAATAAGACAAAATTTTAGAGTGGTAAGAATAAGAAATTCATTCTAGGATTGCAAGAATAATTTGTTCTAGATTTGCAAGAATACATGAATAAAATAGTTCTACAAAGGCGAGAATACAAGAGAAAAAAACCAAGACTTGCAAGAATGATGCATTTAAAATCACTGGAATTGCAAGAACACAAGAAAAGAATTTGGGAGTTGTGAGAATAAGGTAAGAATTGCAAGAATAAGGTAAGAACATAAATCTAAAATTTCAAGAATAATGAGTAAGAAAACAATTCTGTGATTATAAGGATAACACTTCATAATTCTAGAATTTCCGGAATCTAAGAAGACAGTCGTTCTAGAATTAGAAGAATAATCCATAAGATATTCTAAAATTATGAGGATATAATAAATCTATAATTACAAATCATGGCAAGAATTCCTTTCCTAACTCGATACTTCTTGTCCCAGCCCCTCTCATGGGTGGGCAGGTGCCAGTTGTGGAATTTGGTGCCAATTCCATGGGATTCCATGGCACAGGGTGCTCCAGAGGGTCACACCCCGTGCACTGTGGAATCCGCAGGAGGGGCTGGTGAACATCAGCACTGTTTTCCAACATTTTCAGTATTTCCTGCCCCAAAAAGGCGCCTCCACGGAGCCAGACTGAGCATCCTGGGTGAAACTCCGGAGGCTGGAGCTCTGTCCAGTCGGGATAATGGAGCTTCCTGTCACACAGGCAGCACCTGGATAAACGTCACTGATCGCTGGCTGAGAGCATGGAGGGACAGGACACAGGGAATGGCTTCCCACTGCCAGAGGGCAGGGATAAATGGGATATTGGGAAGGAAGTCTTGGCTGTGAGGGTGGGGAGGCCCTGGCACAGAGTGCCCAGAGCAGCTGTGGCTGCCCCTGGATCCCTGGAAGGGTCCAAGGCCAGGTTGGACGGGGCTTGGAGCAGCCTGGGATAGTGGGAGGTGTCCCTGCCCATGGCAGGGGGTGGAATGGAATGGGATTTAAGGTCCCTCCCAACCCAAACCATCCTGGGATTCTGTGATGGCTGGGGAAGCAAACAGGGCTCCAGCACCCTCCTGCCCTTCTCCAGGCTGTGCCAGCTGCTGTGCTTTCAGAGGATTTAAGGGAAGCTGAGGCAGTTTGGGAATGGCAGGGTTCCTCCTGCCTCAGCACACCTGGCTCCTCGGGAGGTTCTGGGCCACTGCACAGACACCTCCACATCTGTATCCCAAATTCCTGAGGAGTCCCACAGGAGGCCGACGCTCTGTGCCTACCCCACCTCCCCGCTCTAATCATGTGCTCCACCTAAAAGGTGTTTTTTCCATGAGCCATTTCTGGCTTGCTCCGTGGGACATCTCTCTCCCTTTAGAACAGGATCCAGCTCTGCTTAGAGGGGAAGTGTGTAATTCATAGAATCCTGGAATCATTAATTGGGAAAAACCTCTAATATCATCAACTCCAACCGTTCCCCAGCACTGCCAAGGCCACCACTGCCCCATGTCCCCAAGTGCCACATCCACAGGGCTTTTAAATCCCTCCAGGCATGGGGACTCCACCACTGCCCTGGGCAGCCTGTTCCAATGCTGGACCACCCTTTCCCTGAAGAAATTTTCCCTAATATCCAATCCAAACCTCCCCTGGCTGGCACTCAAAATATTCAAAAATAACAGTGCAACGTTCTGCCTCCAAGCCATCACATGTTCCAGGGCATGAGATTCCTAAAAACTTCTCAAGGGACCTTTGTTTCCTGCTGTTCCAGTCTCCCAGTCATGGACCAGCTGACAAGACATGAAATAAGGATGTGTGGATACTCCGTATTTTGGTGCCTTCATCAGAAAAAGGCCAGCAGTTTTAATTCCTGGAATACACTGGATGAAAAACTCCTTAGACAAAGCACAATCCACATGTCGTGAAGGGTTTCAAAATTTAATAAATCAACACAGTGAAATAAATTCAAGAATCATTAAAACATAAGAAATATGAAACAAAGTTTTGGGCACATATTTAGAAAAAAGACATTTCTCGTATCACAAAGAGATAAACCCAAAAAACCCAGCAATGCTGGTCCCTGCTAGAAGTGGGAATGTTGTAACAGAACCTTTAAAAAAGAAGCACCTGGAATTACGTAACCGGTTTGGACTGTAATTTCTTCTCCACAGTTAAAAAAGTTGGGAAGAGTGGAGTCCAGTCACTGCCCGTGGGCAGAGCTCAGAGCCTCACGTGGGAGTAAGTTTGGGATAAACTCACCTCCTCCTTTCAAGAAGGAACCACTTCCTCCACAAAACAGAGCAAACTGCCATGATACTCCGAGGAAAGCCACAGGAATAGGAAAAGGGAAGCAAAAGACATTCTGTGGAAGGTTCTCTCGAGCTAGCTTTGTATTCCAGCCAAAGGGGGATTCTAGAGGTGGAGGAAGAGGCTCCGGCTCAGGCTGACGTGTCCCCCCCTCTGCCAGAGGGACGTTTGTTCTCCGCAGGGAACGCCGGCGCCACCACGGGTGGGCAACAAGCAGGAAACAACTCCAGGCTCCCCCGACCCCGAGGGAACGTCAGGCAGAGCTCTGGCGCCGGGTCACGGTCACCCGTTGCTCTGGAGGTGCCTATCCAGGAACTGGGAATAGCAGTCCAGGGAGCAGAAGTAGCAGAGGATGGGAGCTTCCGTGCCTCCCATGTTGTCCACGAGGACCACGGTGTGAGCGACGTGGTGGAGGTTCATGGTCACCGTGATCTGGATGAAGCTGCTCAGGCAGGCACTTCCACACTGGCAGGTTTTGGCCACTTCCAGATCTTCACAAAGGTGGGAAGGGAGGAGATGACAACCGTAAGGGATTCTGTTGAACGAGAGGAGTCACCGTGAACTCGCCACAAAATTAACCCGTGTCACTCAAACACGGTGACAGGCCCTGGGAGAGACACCATTCCCAGAGCGCAGACATGGAAAACTGGGAGATTTTGGACTGGTCAGGAATTAAATGCCACTTCCCAAGGCAGTCACTAAAAACACAGCCCCACGTTACCCAACCCTGAGTCCCAAGGGCCTGAACTCCAGAGACACCACAGCAGGGAGCTCCCAGAGATCCTGACAGCCTGGGTCACAGCCAGTTAGGGAATTAAAAAGATTAAAGAGTAATGAGAATTAGAGAATTACAAGAAGATTAAGAATAATGAGACAACTGGGCACATTCTGTTCTTCCCTCACATTCCCCAGGGACATCCCTGTGTTTCTCCCTGGCCTTACACAGCACCCACGATTTACTCCTCCCTCTCTTACACCAAGGAGTAGCAGCATTAAAACACAGCTCAGAGGAAACAGGAGACAAAATGAGCCTCTCTGCAGCAGTGCCACCCTGCAGGCATGACATGAAAAGTTCTCTTGCTCCACAGAGAAGTTCTCTTTCCATCCGTCGTGTCAGCAATGACATCCAGAGTCAGGAATGGGAATTGCTCCTTTTTGAATTTGCAGTGGAGCAGTGTTGAGTTTGAGGTACAAAATAAATAATTCCCCTGAAGAACTCTGTCAAATTAACTGAAGTGTGGGAATCAGCAGTGCCCAGCTGGTACTCCAAACTCAGCACAGATCCCACTGACTCACATCCTGCCTACACCTACACATTCCCAGTTCTTTCCACACACCATCACTCACACAGCTAAGACTCCTGTGGGGTTTTTTTTCACCACCTGAATTTCAGAACACCCTTTTTTCTGGTCAGGAAAAGCGTAATCATAACTCTGGTACTTTCCCAGAATGAAGACTGATTTCCAAACATTATTTTTGCATCTTCCCTCCTTCTGTTTCATCCTTTTCTCAAAGTTTTTACAGTAACTGAAATCTCACCCGTGCTGAGGGATTAAATCCTCTAGGAAAAAACAGCCGTAATATTTACTTCAAACCCACTGCAATTTGTAGAAAGTTGGGCAAGGAGACGTTGGGTTTAATTAATAAAACCAGCAAGGTCAGAAGTGGGTGATTTGGCCCAGAAATGTGGTGGCTCAGCTCCCTTTGGGGTGTGCCCGTGGATGCCTTTGGTGCAAATTTCTGCACAATTACCCCGGGTTTATGGAGCACTCCCTACCCTCAAGGCAGGAATGGGCACAGGATGGAGATCAGGGACACTTCAAGCCTCTCTCTCACCCCCTTTTGTGCCAAATTTCTGGTTTTGTGCTCCCTTTCCACCCAGAACAGGGTGGGAGCAGCAGCAGCTGGTACCTTAAGGATCCTGGGACAGGAAGGGTCGTGGGTGAGGCAATGGAAGTGATGTGGAGGAAAAGGAGGGAGTTGAGAACAAACAGCAGCCTGGCAGGATGGCATTTACTTGGTGAAAGAACAATTTTTAAATTACCTCAGACCTGGCCTTCTCTGAATAAGCCAGAACACCCTCACTCCAACACCAAAGGAAATGAGGAGCTTAAGGAAAACCTGTGGCAGGGAGAAGCCTGCAACAGAAGAGGTTCAGGGTCGTAGAACTGATTACCTTTTCCCAAAGTTGACCAAAAATATTCTGTCCAACCCCTTTGGTGGATAAAAACACTTCAACCTCTAACTTTCCCTAAATGCTTCCAAGGCACCAATTTCCTGCTTCATCCTGATGGTTTTGACAAGTGAATTCAAAAGAATTTTGATCTTTTAAATTGAATAGGTGATGAACAACAGGCACTGAGGAGAAAAGAGCCGAGTGACGGAGGGTGAGACTGGGCAGGTGCCAGCTGTGCCCCTGCCGCTGCCCTTACCTGTGGTTCACGGTGGCTCTGGCAGCACACTCTAACAGAGTCAACGGGATTTTCAGCTGGATGTTGGGAACCAGCGGGTTCGGCTGCTCGAAAGGATTCCCGAAGAGGTCCAAGTTCTCCAGGCGGAGTTTCCTGAAGTCGCTGGGCAGGAAGGGCAGCTGGTTGCGAGGCGCCGACAGGAAGCGCAGGCGGCTCAGCTGCCCGATCCTGCAGGGCAGGCGCAGCAGGGCGTTGTCGTCCAGCTTCACGCGCACCAGGCCCCGCAGCTGGCAGAACTCAATGGGGAGCGCCTGGATCTGGTTCTGGCTCAGGTCCAGGAACTGCAGGGATTTCTGCAGGGTGGAGCTGCACAGGGCCCCGCTGAAGGACTCCAGGTGGTTGTCGTGCAGGTTGAGCTCCTGCAGACACACCAGGTCCCCCAGAGTGGCCGGCAGCTGCTTGATGTGGTTGTGGCTCAGGTCCAGCTTGCGGAGTTTCTTCAGGCAAAGCACGCGCACGTCGATCCGGGCCAGCTTGCAGTACGAGGTCTGCAGGTGTTCCAGGGAGTAAGGGAAGCTTTTGGTGAGGGGATAATCCCTCCTGGAAGTGATGATCATTTTTGTCTTGGGTTTTTCCACTTCTGAGTTCTTAGCTGGGACCAGAGGTGAGAGCGGGAGGACTCCTGCGTCGGTGCCTTGGTGAGCCAGTCTCACGGCTGAAAGGAAAGTCTTTAAATTGCTGACATTTGCCTGCAGGAAAACACCAGTCTGGAGTTAAAAGTTCATTATCCTCCGTTATTAACGAATTCTGAGCTGTTTTGGGTGTGTAACTCAGCAGGGCAATGGAATGGGAGAGGGAACAGCTCTGTCTGCAGTGTTTAATAACAAATATGACCTCTTGGAATAATCCGGATCAAACTGTGCTGCAGCACCCAGGGAAGGAACAAAGCACCCAATCCACAGCTGAAAGTGAAGCACTGGGACCTCCCTAAAATCCATCCTGATAAAGGACAGTTAGAAAAACACAGCGGGAAACCAGAGGCAATAATTTCTGGAAGTTGCTAGGGAGGAAAAAGATGGAAGCTGGGGTTAAATTCAGCGTAAAGGAAGGTGGAAGCTTCAGGGCAGGTTAAGTCAGTGCCTGTGGCCACACACAGCTCTGGCTGTGCCAGCAGCAAACGAGAGGAAAATTACTGGCAAATAACTGACCAAATAATGCTTCAGGTGGGATACAATGGCAGCAGAACCCCGGAATGGTTTGGGTTGGAAGGGACCTTAAATCCCATCCAATCCCACCCCTACCATGGGCAGGGACACCTTCCACTATCCCAGGGTGCTCCAAGCCCCGTCCAACCTGGCCTTGGACACTCCCAGGGATCCAGGGGCAGCCACAGCTGCTCTGGGCACCCTGGGCCAGGGCCTCCCCACCCTCCCAGCCAGGAATTCCTTCCCAATATCCCATCTAACCCTGCCCTCTGGCAGTGGGAAGCCATTAGAGGCTTCCACTGACTCTCAGTAAGAACAATGTCAGGTGACCTGTATTTTAAACAAAGATCCAGAAAGCTGTGATGCATCTGTTGTACTCATTTAATTCACTTTTATGAACGTGAGTGTGACCAAATATCTCTCTTCTAGATTTTCCAGCGAGTCTCTACTCGAGCTGATGTGCAGCTGACAGACACTAAGCAAAAAAGTGAATTCTAAAATAAAAAGCACAATGCAGCCATGGAAGTAAAAGGAAAGAACAAATTTGGAGTTTTGGCAGGGCTCTGGGAGCCCAGAGGTTGTCACTGTTCCCAGCTGTGACTTGCCCAAGCCCAGGGACACATTTTGCACCTCAAAGACATTTTTGCTCCTAAATGTGTTTGTTTGGATCAAATTTTAGAGGGTTCAGGACTAGAGCACGTAATATGGTGTAAACATCCAGCACAACAGAACAAGGATATTGGAGATAATTCTGGATGTAAATGAGAGATAAATAGAGACAATTAAAAGTCAAACATAATTGACTGCATCTGTAAACTAAAATTATCATTTTCCTTAAGCATTCCAAGCTTATTCCCTTACTTCCTGCTGTGTCACCTGCCAGAGATGGGGAAGCTGCACAACAAACACCTTTGAATCCAAGGCAGGTTTCCCAGAGCAGCTGTGGCTCCCCCATCCCTGGAAGTGTTCCAGGCCAGGTTGGATGGGGCTTGGAGCAACCGGGGAGAGTGGGAGGTGGCCCTGCCCAGGGCAGGGGATGGAATGGGATGCGCTGTAAGGTCCCTTCCAACCTAAACCATCCCAGAATTCTAAGACCACCAACCCTCATTATCTCAGCCAATCTAACTAACACATTTAACTACAGAATTTCCCCTAATTCCAGGCACATTTGTGGCGTTTCCAAGATAACTAAAACGGGAATTAAGTCCAAAAAGTCCTCCAGAGCTGTAAGGACCAAGTGAAATAAATACTGAACATTAGAATGAAGTTACAGGCAGGATTTCTTTGCTCTCAAGCACGAAGCACAAGACTTTCATAAGGGCCATGTAGTCTCTCTGAAGCTGTTATTAACAAACCTGGAATATATTGAGGAAAACTGAGACACGTCTAAGGAGAAAAAAAAGCCAGTAATTAGTTGGAAGGGCTCAGGATGCAATTTTCTGCCACAAGTCTGCAGTCTCAGCCACAGAAAGGACGTTGGGAATAGAGTTCAATCCGTGTTGGTGCCTCCCAAGTCTCTGGTGTCAGAGCTCCCTGAGCGGTGCCCGGGCAGTCGGAGACGAGGCGGATCCAGGGAAGCAGGCACAGACTTGCTGAAGGGAAATAAACCCCACCAAACACAGAAACTTTGTTCTTTTTGCTCCAGGGTTGAATGCTCCCCACTGATGTTTCCCAGCTCAGTTTCTGACCTGGCTGAGTGCAGCAAATCCAGTGCCTGGCAGAGCACAAACAGGGGGATTTCACGGGGCAGCTGCACATAACCAACAGTCACATTTCCAACACCTGCAAATCTCTGTTCCACAAAGGTTTTGTCCATCTTTTGAGAGTTATAACAAAATCACTTTAATAAAATAATAAAAAAAACAGGCAGAAAAACTACAGAAAAGTTATAAAAGGTCTTAAATTTGGATTCTGGATTTGGAGCATTTAAGAGGAATCTGTAATATTTCAAGATAAACTTTTTGCTGCCTCACTCTCCAGCAGAAAAATTCAGAGTAACGGAAGTAGGAGATATTCTGGATCTAATGCAACGTGCAAGAGCCTTCATTTTTGCAAGATACAGAGCACACTGGCTTCTAACAGGAAAAAATTAATTGGATTTGGTTTCCTCCTTTTCTATTTAAGCCTTGAACAGGTTCATAAAATTAAGGCTGCTTTCCTCAGACTCAGACAACAGAAAGACTGAAGGGTTTTCCAAACCAGCAATCAGCATTGTTTGCTTTTATTTACACATTCTGACTCTAAAATTTTAGATAAGAACTCAGAGGTCTTACAAAACCTTTCCCACTTTCCTCTCCTACAGGGCTACAAAAAATTCCTGCAACAGGCACAGAAGAAAATGACATGAAAAATTATTGTTAATATGCGATTTTTTGGGTGAGTTCAGCTTTGTTAAAAACACTTTACAGCTTCCAAATCTTCTATGAAAATATATAAATAAATATAGTGGTGTTTGAAATAAAGTGAGATACTGCCTGTAGCCTGCTTTGCTTGTGCTTTGAAAGCCACAGCGGGCACTGCTGCTTGTCCACTAAAACAAGAGTATTCTCCATGTTTTTTCCATTAGGAAGACTGTCAGGAATAACTGTTTCATGGAATTTAAGGCCAAAGAGCAACACTGTATCAGAGGAGTGAAAAAAGTTGTTTCTAAGTAGGCTGTGAACATGAAAATGGACTTTTCTCCTTCCGAGGGAGCAGAAGAAGAAAGAAAACAGCCCAGAAAAGGGGTAATGGCTTCTCACTGCCAGAGGGCAGGGTTAGAAGGGATATTGGGAAGGAATTCCTGGCTGGGAGGGTGGGGAGGCCCTGGCACAGGGTGCCCAGAGCAGCTGTGGCTGCCCCTGGATCCCTGGGAGTGTCCCAGGCCAGGTTGGACGGGGCTTGGAGCACTCTGGGATAGTTGAACGTGTCCCTGCCATGGCAGGGGTGGCACTGGATGGGACTTAATGTCCCTTCTCTCTGTCACGGCGGGTCAGGGCTGTTGAGCCCAGCCGCACTCGCTGTGGCGGTCCTGCCATGGCAGGGCCCCGCCGTTCCCCGGCCCCGCCGCGCCCCGGTCCCAGCCCCACCTTGCTGAGGCACAGATCCACCGCGGGCTCCCGCAGCCGCACCGTGGCCTTTCCGTCCTCCACGAAGCGCGTGAAGAGCCGCTCCACGTTCTGCTGCACCTGCCGGCACAGCGGGGTCAGCGGCCGCCCCAGGGCACCCTCCCCGCCGCGTCCCGCCCTCCCCGCGCCGTCCCCACCTTGTACCGAGCCCCGGCGCGGTCCCGCGCCGTGCACACCATGAGGTAAACCCCGGCACCGCCACAGCCGGGCGGGCGCCCGAGCGACAGCAACGCCCGAGCCGCGCGGCCGCGCCCCGGCAGGCCGCAGGTGGGCAGGAGCCGGCTGAGCACCTCCACCTCGCACCGCAGCCGCATCCCGGTCCCGGTCCCAATCCC